>VWYH01005717.1:16434-42894 GCA_013399365.1 Pampusana beccarii
TTTAAACTAAAGGAGGGAGATTCAGGCTGGATATAAGGAATTGTTGGCCCTGAGGGTGGGGAGAGCCTGGCCCAGGTTGGGCAGAGAGGTGGTGGCTGAACCATCCCTGGAGCCATCCCAGGCCAGGCTGGACGGGGCTCTGAGCAACCTGAGCTGCTGAAGATGTCCCTGTCATGGCAGGGGAGGTGGAACTAGATGAGCTTTAAGGTCCCTTCCAACCCAAACCGTTCTAGGATTCTATGAAAATCTCAGTTGACAGTAGAAAAGGTGTCTGGGGTATGTCTTGCATCAAAAGATCTGGGCAAATATTTTCTGTTTCTCCAGCATCTGAAGCTCTGTGCACAGGACCTGAGTTGTAGGGCCAGAAGTGGCATCTGGAAGAGTTTTCAAGATCTCAAAGTTATTGCTGCTCATGCTTTAAGTTTTCAGGTTTATCCAGTGTGTATTCTCAGAGTGTCTGATTCCTTTAGTCCCTTTCTCCTTCCAAAACCTGTGAAAATGCTTCGATGGTGTACAAACTGCTTGTTGGTAGTGTCTTTGGGGATAAATAGCATTTCTACTTAGGGAGTTTTTGGTAGTTTTACCATCTCGTAGCTTAGTTTGAAGGAGAAAGTCTCACCAAGACTGCCTGACTCTTGCTTTGTTTGGTACCAATGAATTCGGAGAAAGGATTGATGAGCAGTTCAACTGGAAGTTACCTCATCTTGATTTATTTGTGTGATTTTCCAACCTGAATTCTTCACTCTCTGTGGCCTGAGGCCAGTAACTGGATTTTCTTCTTCCTCAGTTCTATCAAGTGATGTGTGCTATTTCTGCAGTGAGACTGGAGGAAAACGCAAGCAGTAGAAGAATGAAGGAAAAAAATCCAAAGAAATTGCTGAGTAGCTCGTTTGGGTTTTATAGGCGCCTCCTCCTCGCGTTTTACGTTTGTACTCTCTCAAGAAACACAAGTAGATCTGGGAATACGTGTCTTTATGTATTTCGTGGAGATGTTCTAGCTGGTATTTGGATGCCTCAGTTGCTGTACTTGGACACTAATCAGGTTGGATGTTTTTCCTGGGATGTAGCGTGGTCTGTAGTTTTATACAGTAACAGCAGAACATGGAGTTCTTGTGCCTTATCAAAACAATCGACTTGTGGTCTCCAGTGTTTTTTTGTTGAAATTTTTTTGTTTGTTTGTAGAGTTTAGCGTTCAGTAGCAGAAAACTGAATGTTCCCAAGTGTCAGGACAAGGTTTATATTACCTCACCCTGCCCTGGAAGTAATAAAGGAATGTTACCTCATTAATAGTGCAGCCGTGGGGTAAGTGCCGAACAGAGCCTGCAAAGGTCTTCAGCTTTTGTCTCTGCTGCTTTTTGCACCGGTAACTTAATACAACACTTTATTTTTGGGACTAGTTGGGCAATAGGCGCTGTATTTCAACCCAGGTTTCTTCAACTGTAGTAGGGAAGCATCTCCAGGTTCCTGGAAGAGGAATATGGCAAAAACAGCCACGGTATTTCCAAATGTGCATCAGTTATTGAGTTTTTGTTGAATTTCAGGAGAGTAGGTTTGGGCTTGTTCAGGGATCTGCTTGGTGGGATCTTGTGGAAAACTGTCCTGGCAGGGAAAGGAGCCTGGAGAGCTGATTCATGTTCCAGGACATCATCCAAACACCAGTTTGGTTCATCCCAACGTGCCTGAAGGCAAATAGGGATGGTAGGAGACCAGCATGGACAAACATGGAGCTCCAGATCGAGCTCCAACGCGGGATGGAAGTATCAGGGAGGTGGGGATGGTTGGCCAGGAATACAGAAGTGTTGTCTGAGCGTAGGAAACACAACGCTCGGCTGGAGTGAGGGGTGTGAAGGGCAACCAGAAGAGCTTCTATAAGCGCATCAGCAACAAGAGGAAGGCTGAGAAAAATTGGGGCTCCGCGTACCTGCTGACTGAAGACACAGCAAAGCCGGCGGTGCTCGGCGCCTTTTCCGCCCTTGTTTCTTTAACTGGTTGAACCAGTACTTGTTTTTTTTTCCTTTCGCTGGGCAAAACCCGTGAGAAGAGCTGTGTGATTTGCATCCTGATGCTGGTGAGTGTCACCAGCCCGGAGCGGCGGTCAGAGCAGCCTGGCAACGCGGGAGCGGGCGAGCGGAGCACAAGGTATGGATGTTAGTAAGTGATTTGTGCTGGGTAAGGAAGACGTTTGCTGGAGATCTAGGTAAGCAAGCTTGCTTGCTGGACTTTTATTTGCAACTTCTAATGCTTATTTGGGTATTTTATGCTTTTTGTTCTGGGACAGAGGTCTCCCAAAAGAAGGTGCGTATGAAGATTGTTGCCTTTGAACGGAGCGTGAGCGAAATATGAGACAGGTTAATATTGGTTCCCAGACTTCCCAGCTTTTCAGCAAGGCAGAGTAACCCAGCTCTCTCGGTGAGCTGAAACAAAGATGTTTTCTTAGGGGGTTGTAGACTCAAATTTTGCCTTTTTGCTTTTAAAGTGAAGAATCAAGCTTCTCTTGGACCGGCAGCGGAAGTAAGCAAATAGTGAAACGTTCCTCAAAAGAGCTGAAGAATTGCGAAATGAATTTATTCCTCAGTGGGCAGCAGACATGAAATAATTCGGTAGGAACTGTTGGCTGGTAGATCTAAGTGAGGAGAACATCTGAAAGCCAGAAAGTTGAGGATCGTTGGTGGACAAACAAAACTGCACGAATAATTTCGATTTTTTCAGCTGCCTTCCCAAGAAGAGAATGTAGAGAACAAAGTCTGGGTGAGGAGAGTGAACCTGCAGAACGTAGCGTTGATGATTACAAAGGGAAGGAGATTGTGGTTTTGCTGCTGTCACTACGAGTCGGAGTTGAAAAAAAATTCTTATTTCATGCAAAAACAAAGGGGAGATTTTGCTGGGACTTGTGGTTTTAGGGAGAAGACAAGGACATTAAGAAAAATAAGAGAAAGAGATGAGAAAGGTAGGGAATAGAGGAGAAATAAAGCAGATCTGGCTGCAGATAAAAAGAGATTAATATTCAGGATTCATACCAGAATATGTCCATGTGATTGGAGATTCTACATCAGTTAAGGCCGGAGCGAGAAGGCTGAAAATAATCTCTAAAAGGAGTTTTAACGAAATGGAGGTGTAGGGGGTGGTGGGTTTTGTAGGAAAGTTACTTTGACAGAGGGAGTGACAATCAATAGGTGGTTCGTGGATTGCTATACTATAAGGAAATATTTAGGGGTTTTTCCCTTTTTTGGCCATTGGTGGGCATTCTTAGGAAATGTTCTTAACTGATACATTTCAGCTGAGTCCCTTGGCCACTGGCCACCCGTGGTTAAATTCGCTTGGTAGTTTAAAAAAAGCCTTAAAATGGTGAAGAACCAACAGAAGGATAAGGGAAGAGAAGGATCTCAGGCAAAGGGGAATATTGATAGAGATAAGGCGACGTGAGCAAGCAGGTGCGACGCCAGGATGGCGAACGGGGACGAGGAGATGGAAATGGACATATCAAAGCTGAAGTGAAACTTGAAAAGGTTCGTGTTTTCCCTTCAGGCAGGAGACTGGAATCAGCTGATCAATCTCCGTCTCAGCATGCTAAAAATGATGGCACGTGTCATTAAGAATTTTGGTGTGAAGGGTTTTTTTAATCTATACATTTTACCAAATCTTTAGTGGCAACACTCAAAATATGCTAGAAAAAATACATGAAGAAAAATCCATAGTTGCAGTATTGTGATCTGCAGTGTGAAGGTTTTTTTTTAAAAACAAGCAAAACCAAAACACTGGAGGCTGAGATTAAGAGATTAAATATAATAGGGGTGTTTAAAAAATAGCCCATGTCACGTTAATCTGAGCTTGCTTTGTTAAAATTATTTACTTCTGCATAAGACTTCTAACTTGTGCAGCTGCAACAGGTAGTTGTAGTTAAAGTGGAAGACATCAGGATTATGGGAAACATCAAATAGGTAAGAAACTGCCTAGAAGACCTGAGAGAGAATTTACCCACGGAATTCTTGAATAATTGAATTCCTATGCAAAATCAGTTAAAGGTTCACATGCATAAGATGCAGTCGTAACCCAAATTCAGGAAGTATGGACCAGAGTAGGACTAGAACACGATGGCTCTTCAATTTGAAAGAGTAGGGAACCTTTATAAACACGCAGAGGACTCTGTTTCTTGACCCCAACTGCATCTCAGAAATATGGGACAAGCCATTTTGATCCCCAGCCTGTGAAGATTGAAGACGCTTCTTTGGTTTTAATTATTTCAGCCGTAGCCCCGTGGTAAAAATAAAGCAACTTTGCATCGAGGAGCAGCGTGGCTGCCTCCTTAGGGCGCTGTGCTTCCACATTAATTAATAATTTCCCCCGTGGCGCTGCTGTGCTGCTGGAGGTTAATTAACCCTGGGAAAACTGGCTGCACCGGGAAGGTCTCTGCAGGAATAGCTGTGCTGGTTCTGGAGCGAGGTCGTTAGCGTGATGCTGCAGTTAAGTTAATGAGACCTGGCAGAGCTAACGAACTTGGCCCAGAGCCACCGCAGGGATGTTTGTACCCCTGGCACCCTCAGACCTGTGTGATCCACTTGCAGACGATGGGCCGTCTCCGGTATAATTAAGAACTGGAAAAACCTTCGTAGCCGGAGTGAGAGGAGTGAGGTGACCTCGAACGGCACAGCGACTAACAGCAGAAATTTGTGTTAAGAAACATGGGTGTTAATGCTTGAGACTCAGAAATCCTGTTCGGAAACAGCATCCAGTCAGAAACAGGAATGTGCAAGGAAAGGTTTTCCATTTCTCTGGCTATAGCTACTTGTATTTGCCCTATACAACACAGGATTCAAAGCATCGGACTTGCTCAGCCTGGACAATGATCTATGAGAAAGAATGCTGTTCTATAAATAATAAGAACAACTGGTTTGTGGTGAATCCCAGTGTTAACGCAAAAACAAGTGGCATTAAAATTCTTTATCGTGGTTATCTCGTGCCCACCAGAGGGTTTAGGAACTGCTTTCTAGTCCGCTGAGACACCTCTAATTCAGATTGGTACCTTTATTAAAGGGGTTATTTTTGCCTGTTGTAGCAAAATGCTGAAAGTGTCCCAGTGAGTTCTTGGCTGTTCCTAAAATGAACAGCTTCATGAGGTAAGCTTCTTTAAAAAAAACCAACAACATCTTTTTCTTGCTTTAAAAGCAAATTGAAAACTCCATTGTAATCTTATCTTTTGTTATGGATCTTTATATTATGTTAACAGTATAAGCAGTAACAGTGGCTAATGCGATCCTGTCTGGCGTATGCTCTCCAGTAGCTTTATCTCCTTTTATCCTGTGGCACCTCCCGGTGTCAGCCAGGCCTGTCAGGCCTGTCACCTCCCCTGGGCCGGCCTAGGCCCGAGGGAAAGGCCCAGGCCCTTCTGCAGCCTGAGGTCCTCACAAACACTCATCAATCTTTTCTGTCTCTCTTGTTTGTCCTCCAGCCTTATCTCCTCTATTCACGTAGTAAATTTACATGAGTATTTTTGCCCCTATACGTTAAGATTCAGCTTGGGGATAGATTCTGAAAGCGAAGCAGCAGGATAACTCTTTGAAGATGTAAACAGTGGTTATGTTTTTGGGGTCATAGAATCACAGAATCCCAGAATGTCAGGGGTTGGAAGGGACCTCAAAAGCTCATCCAGTGCAATCCCCCCGGAGCAGGAACACCCAGCTGAGGTTCCACAGGAAGGGGTCCAGGCGGGTTTGAATGGCTGCACAGAAGGAGACCCCACAACCTCCCTGGGCAGCCTGGGCCAGGCTCTGCCACCCTCACCAGGAAGAAGTTTCTTCTCATATTTAAGTGGAACCTCCTGTGTTCCAGTTTGCACCCATTACCCCTTGTCCTGTCACTGGTTATCACCAAGAAGAGCCTGGCTCCATCCTCCTGACACTCACCCTTTCCATATTGATCCCCATGAATGAGGTCACCCCTCAGTCTCCTCTTCTCCAAGCCCCAGCTCCCTCAGCCTTTCCTCACACGGCAGATGCTCCACTCCCTTCAGCATCTTCGTTGCTCTGTGCCGGACTCTCTCAGCAGTCCCTGTCCTTGAACTGGTGGGCCCAGAACTGGGCACCATATTCCAGATGCTTAGCCATTTAACCCGTGAGATAAGGATTTCCCTTTCTCGCTGGATGCTGTGCTGCTTCTCAGTCTGTTCTGCTTTCAAAGTGAAACCGTGTGTCACGATGTCCCTGAGGGGTTTGGGGACAGCACTATTCCTGGTCTGTGGCCCAGGCAGTGCCGCCGCATTCCTGCTGGCCAGCGCAGCCATTTTTCTTCCGTGCTTCCATCCTTTCAACTCTAAGGATTCACCTAAAACCACCAAGTTAAAAAGAAAAAAGTCAGGAAAGGCAAGATTTGGCAAAATCAATGCAGTGGACAGGGCTGCACGAAGTCTGATTGAAAGTCAACTTAAAGGAGCTTTGTGGGATTATACAGGGTATTTCCAAAAGATGGAACCATTTCAAAGCAGTAGTGATTTCAAATTGGCTCCATCTTCTTGAAACACCCTGTGTATTGATCGCCTGATCTTGTCACACTATAAGCTCCATAAGAGCCAAAGCCTTGTCCTGCCTGTCCCATGGCATAGCTGTGATACTTCTCAGAATATTTCTTCTTTATTTCTTCCTTACATGTGTTTTCTACAACAAACTTAATGCCATTCTTCCAGCATTCGCTGTTTTGCTCGCTCTTTGTGAAATCCTGTTGCTGATTTGTTTAGCGTCAGGTATGGGAGAGCGTTTTGCAATGTTGGGGCTTTTTTCTTTGTTCTTGCTGAACTCTTCTTTGTGTGAGAGGCCGTCTCTCTGTTACACCTGTATTCAGAGCTGGAGGGCTTTGTCCTGTATGTTATTACAAAATTATAATAGCACGGGGTGCTCTGTGAGGCATAAACAACTTTTGAGAGAGAAATGGGCCTGCTTGTGCTTTTCCGTGGGCGCTCAAAGGGCATTTTTGACACACTTGTGTTCAGCTTCAGAACTTGGCCCCTGTAAATTGCAAAAGATAAATACGTTGCTCCATACTGTCCGCTCTCCTGTGTGTTTGTGACCTGTAGAGATATCTAGAGATAAATCTTCCAGGAGGGTGATCTGGACTATGTATAGTTTGCACATGAGAATAGATTAGATAGTGCCTGTTTACTTCCTTAGCACTTTGAATTGAAGAATATTCCCCCTAAGCAAATTGGAAGACTTATTTGCTGTAGTCGCCACCGAGCTGCAGTCCTCTCCCTAGCACGGGTTGCATCTTTTTGTGTTCCTGCCAGAGATACCGAGTTCTGGACGGTGAATCCAGGGTTGTGTCATCGCAAAGGGGGCTCCTTCAGTGGCTTTCACTGCTGTCTGCATGGTGGGGAACCCTCTGGACCCGAGAAATGTTTTCTGAAGGATGAACAAGGTGTAATTTCTCAGGTATTCCTGACGTCCTGATGCTTTTCCCGACCAGAGCTGAGATTTTGAACAGCTAAGAAAGTTTCCCAGCACTTCGGAGGTTGGTGTCTCTCAAGCTTTGTGACGCTCTTTGTAATTCAGACACCTCGCTTGGGTTATCTGACTTTTCTGAGCCGATATCCAGTCCCTGTCTATTTTGGAACACTGTTCATAGTGCGTATGTTGAGTTCATCATAAGCTAAGCCTATACTTATACAATTTGCTTCTACGTATACACATTCTGCTCTGTAACTGTGGAGATTTGGGCAAAAACCTGTGTTCACCCAGCCTGCGGTAGAGTCGGGGATGCCCTGAAAACGTTGTTCACCGAAGCTCTGAGGTTCACCCATGGGCTTATGTCTGCGTCACCCACGTGGAATTACACTGGTTAATAGTGTATTTATTGAGCAACCTGAAAAGAATTCTCTAGCGTGGATTCATGTGCATCAGCTGCAGCCTCTCCTATGGCCCTGGCTTCAGATGCCTTTGCTGAATCACCGAAGACCAGAGGGACCTGGTTTTAACCAGAGGACAAGGGGACACATAGTGGGTGGCAGATGTTCCACCTTCCAACAGCCTCAGTGCGGGAATTTAGGTTGTACCGTAGGCCCCGAAGAGCTGTAGAGACTCGAGATTTGGCAGGCAACTTAGAAATGGTTGTGTCATAATTGTCAGGCTCTTAAAAGAGAAACCGAAGAGTCTATATAAACTCTGTTTATCTTCCTTTGGTGTGCCGATGTTTTTTGTCCAGACGTTGCGCTGGAAGGAGAGCTGGCAGAAGGAATGGAGAACAGCCCAGAAATGGGAGCAAAACCACAGTTTCCAGAGTCCCAGAAGGTAGATACTGTGATTATACCAGATAGATACCAGAAAGAAGATAACTGTGATTATTGGCGAACTGAAGGCTGGTGAAAGACGTGGATGTTCTTTTTGGTCTTAGTAAAGTGGGATATTAGCCCTACTGCCACTTCTGGTTGCAGTTCTGCAGTGTATCGGGCTCCTGATTTTTAGCAGGTGTTTTTCTCTTGTGGGTGTTGGTGTTGAAAGCTGCAATCAGAGAATACGGGGAGGAGGAGAAGAATGCATTTTTAGTAAGATGCTCTTCCTTTTTCTTTGGGCAAAAGGGAAAAGTGTTTTCCTGCTTTGTATATCTAAAATGATCGGGAGGTTTGCATCCTTTTGGTATCAATTACATCTGTATTTGTGATCAGCTTTGTCGTCGTACTGAATTGTCTGTGCGTGTTCCAGGAGAAATGAGAGTCAAATTTGAAGAAATAGGGCCCTGTTCCTCTCTGTTGTGGTCAGATCGAAAGTCACATTGAGATGGATAATAAAGTCCAAATAAAAAAGTGACGATATCCCTCAGACTATGTGAAATTCTGGAATAAGGCGGATCTTCAGTTTAACTACCAAATAACCTACTTCTGGATTAAAGATATCTTCAAAATCAATGCATGATTCATTTGCAATTGGTTAGGCAATTCTTGCAGAAAATGGGCCAGGGTTTGGGCCTCCGCTGGGTGAGATGCTTTATGATACTCATGTCAGGCACTTAAATAATACGCTTTTTCCCTTGATTTCATAATTTGAAATTTGTTGTTTCCAGCAAGAATGAGCAGCCTGTAGTGCAGGGCAGCGCAGCTCATATTTGTGTATGAGACAGAATTATCTAACAACAGTATTTTCCTGTTGAATGCTTCGTTACACCTATTCCACTGCCTTTTATGCTGCTGAAGTCTCTGGATCATGTATGTAAATCCCACCCTCAGGCGCAGTCTTTAAAATTACATTAAGAAGCCAGCTTACCACTTAGCACAAAATTTCTTACCTGAAAGTACGTTCCTTAATCATTTAAAGCAAAAGATATAGCTTTTTCCTTTTACATTAAGAACCCAGTGTACCACTTAGCACAGAATTTATTACCTGAAAGTACTTTCTTTAATCATCTAAAGCAGAAGGTGTATCTTTTTCCTTACTTTTAAAGGTGGAGTCTCGGAATAATATTAATTATAATGCATACGTACACACACATGCACACAGTGGAATTGCAATGAGTAAATAGAAATAAATAAGAAACATCAAGGAGTAAAAAATAAGGATATGTACATGTGAAAGGACAGCCGGACTTGCTGCATTCTCATGACACCAACCCGTCAGTTCTGTAGAAAGAAACCTGTAAATTAAACTTAAAACAACCCGATACGTCTTGCTGAGAATGACACTCGGGTTCTGTTGAATTCTGAGGCTCTTCCCTCCGTTTTCGCCCCTTTTTTGGTCCTGTGCAAGGACTCAGCGCTGGATAAAAATCTGCGAGCAGGTCGTGGGTTCCGTGGGCACCGGCCCGTCCCACACCTCTTGTGCTTTCCCAGCCAGATGCAACCTCAGCGAGGGTGTAATCCTTCCGTAATCTTTCCTCTGCTTGTGCCGACAGGTTTGCCGTCTGCGAGGCTGCCCGGGGTTCATTCTGCTCTCTCTCTCCATTCCAGGATGGCACGAGCTCTGAACCAGTGGCTGTGGCAGCACGAATTCTGGCTGCCCCCCGGGATCACCTGGGAGGACATGCAGGAAACTGAGGACACGCGCTACCCCCAGCCTCGGGACCTCCTGCTCAGCATCCCCTTCGCTGTCGTCTTGGTTGCCATTCGATACGCTTTTGAAAGGTAAGTGATTTAGTACTGCTTGGGGATTTTTAGGGATAATGCTGGCAAGCAATAGGATGGGAGGAAACGGCCTCAGGTTGCACCAGGAAAGGTTCAGATTGGATATTTGGAACAATTTCTTCCCCAAAGGGCTGTGGGGCATTGGAACAGGCTGCCCAGGGCAGTGCTGGAGTCACCATCCCTGGAGGGGTTGGACAAACAGACATGAGGTTCTCAGGACATGGGGCAATGCCAGGCGTGGGTTATGGTTGGACTCAATGATCTTGAGGGTCTTTTCCAACCAAAATGATTCTGTGATTTGAAAGACAAGGGCGGTCAAGGACATGGAACATGGACTTGCAACATATTAATGAATGAATATATTAATTAATAACACAAATGATGCGAGGCTGGACCAGCTCTGCTGGGAGGACAGGCTGAGAGAGTTGGGGTGTTCATCTGGAGAAGAGAAACTCCAGGGAGACCTTATTGCAGTGTATAGGTGAGGTTCTTAGGCACATAGTTCAGTGCTAATTTTAAGCTACAATTGGACGCCGTGATCTTAAGGGTCTCTTCCAACCAAAACAATTCTATGATTCTATGATTTATTCTCTGTGCCAGTGTATGACTGAAGAGGTCTACAGAAACTCCAGGTTATAACATCTGCTGAGGTACATTGCTCAGCTCTGTCTTTCCAGCCCTGTGTACTGCCAAAAGTAATATAATATGTTGAATACAGAGCACAAACCCAACCCGTAATGTCTAATTATAAGCAATGTGACTTCCTACACTTAAAACAGGTACGCCTGGATGAGTCTTGTGCTTCCAAAGGCAGACACGCTGTTTTGTTGCGCGTTACTTGCTGTTTCTGGGTTGAGTGCGGCAGAAACCGCATTTAAACTCCCTTATCTCGGTTAATGGGGATCTGGGGTATCGCACCTGACAGACAAGCCTGGGTAAGATGCGTTAGATTGGGCTGAATCATCCGACCTCCGCAGAGCCACAGGAACGTGTCACTGTCCACTGCTTGGGTTCCAGTGTCATCTATCACCGCTGCGTTCTGGCCAGAGCCATTGGGGGGGGTTTGCACATTCAGCACGGGAAACATGGGGGTTATGGCAAAGGCGTCGCTCGAAATCCTGCAGGGCTCATCGACCCCGAGTTTCATAAAGGTCCCGAGCCGGTGCTGTTGCTTTCTGTGGTTTAGTCGATCGTTAGTGCGGTCTGCAATATAATACAACATGATTCGGTGGTGGATAACTCAGGTTTACCATCTGTCAGCATTGTCAGGACTGCCAAGTAAGTCCCCGTTCGTGATTTTGAGTACTCTTTGAAGTGGTCTTCGCTAGATTGAAATAAAACCTATTGCTAGTTGCTGATCAAAGAGATAATATTTTGAAGTAGTTTAGTCCGATCTACAGTGGTTTTAAGCTTAGAAAGAGGGGGGAAAAAAGACAATTTAAATGTTTTTGTCATGTTTTTTTTAAAAAGTGGCTGCACAAGGAAATGGAAGCAGACCTCTGTAGGCCAGAAAAATGTTTCTTCTCCAGATTCTCTGTGATACAGGCACAGCTTGGAGGAGTTTATAGAAGTTGAAATGATTGAGAGGTCTGCCGTGAAACGTTTTTAATTAACAAAAAAAAAAATACAGCCAGTATTTTTACACAAAGACAAGCGCGTGAATTATTCTTTAAATAATCATTTTATGATGATACGAAATGGGAATGCAAATCGCTTCTTTGTAAGCCACGCGTTTAGTGTGCGTTCCGTAAATTCCGTGGGCTTTCCTGGGGACACGGGTGTCTCGTTGCCTCCGCTGAAGTGGGAACCGGGGTGCCGTAAGTAACCATTAAAACACAAGTGACTCACATTTCTTCTTTGCTGATCTGCAAGGCCTGGCTGGTATGGTTCTCTTTGCACTGCCAGTCGGGGGTGTGGACACATTTGTGTGTGAAACTGGAGATTAATCCCCATGTCCTGCCGTGACGAGGACTGTCCAGGTCTGGGCTCCCAAATATAAGATGTGATCAGGAGGAAGAAGGAGCCAAACTCTTCTCCGTGGGGCCTAATGACAGGACAAGAGGCAACGGTGACAAACAGAAACGCGTGATGCTCCATCTGAATGTAAAAAACCCACTTTTTTTACTCTGAGGGTGGTCAGACATTGGAAGAGGTTCCGCAGAGGGGTGGTGGAGTCTCCATCTGTGGAGATGCTCAAAACCCAGCTGGACAGAACCCCAGGGCTCCCCGTCAGCATCGATTCTGTCACTCTGTCCCTTTATTCCCCATCCTCCTGCCGCAGCACTTCTAGTCAATCTAAATGTCTTTCCCATCTCCTTTAAGACTTTTTTCCTCTCCCATCCAAGTGCTGCCTCAGCTGGGAGAGTTTCCACAGGCCTGGTGCTACTCATTAATTTTAAAGCTGTTTTGATTCACAAACTTCATTAAATCGAAGCTTCTTGTCACACCCTTAGGAAAAGATACTATCACAAGCCCATTTTACAGGTCCAGGAAGCCTGTAATCATCCCACTATCTTACCTGTGCAAATTACAAGCCAGTGTTCTGAGCTGTGTTCTTGTTTGTCCTAACTCTGCAGTCATTTCTTTCAGCATGATGTTTTCTCATTCTCAGCCATTACCCCTTCCCATTCAGTTCAGCCTGGAGAAGAAAAAGCTTTGCCTAGTGAGTGGGAGGAATGAATCGAATCCTCTGTTGCTCCATCACCTGGTTTGTACAGCGGAGCTTGCCCTGCTTTAAATATTTTGCTCAAAATTTGAGACCTGCAGCCTGAAAGGATGTGTGTCTTATTTCTCATTCTCTGTAGGTGGCCTGGACTTTGTAGCTTTGCACGTCTGGTCTGTGAGTCAAAATGAGTGTATGTGGCTCGTTTACAAGTTTGGTTTTGGTGGCTTTAGCTCAGCCTCTGGTAATTTGTTCTGTCCTCACCTGTTACTTGCAACTGTGCATCACGTGCAAAGCGTTTTTTTCTCTAGATACACTGTTTTCCTGGCGGTGCCTGACCTGAGTTTCAGAAATGCTGTAATGTGTTCCTGCTATTTATCTGTCTAAGAACTCCAGGAAAGTACTAAGAGGCAGGAGAAGCCCAGAGGATTTTCTGCAATTCCGCATCGAGCGACCGCATCAGCCGCTGTGCTTGGCTGACGGTTCCGTCTTCTCGGTTTGGCGATTAAACCTGGGGAAAGCCCCGTTTCTCACACATGGATTTTCCTCTCCCTGGCCAAACCGGGGAAAAGTGGCCAGTGCCATCTCTTGACAAGCAGTTTTTGTGGGGGTGTCTGTGGGAAGAAGGACGTGCAGTCCCGGATGGGGCCTGGGAGAACCCAGGAGGTTGTGGGTGCAGCCCTGGGGGAGAAGAATCAACTCACGCTGGGGTGAAACAACTTCTCTATGGGCCGGTTTGCATGGGGGAAGGTGGGAAAATGGGGCGTTCAGGGCTGGAGAGCAGAAATCTGGGTCCTGTTTCTCCTGATTTTGGCCACAGCATCAAGTAGATGCTGGGCAGGGATGTAACGATGTCCTGAATATAGAGGACCTGGATGGTGATGTTTCCCAGTTGTGTTTGTGAGTAGGAAATACATCCTACCCCCAGGACTTTGAGCCTGATTTTAAGCACCTGGATGCCTTAGCAGAACTTTTTCTCCCTGGACATACACCTGTAAGTAGGGATTTCGGCTTCTCTTGTAGTTCTATAACATTTGAGACCCTTTTCCATAAAAAATCAAATTCTTGGAGTGCTACGATTGTGAAGGAATCACAGCTTCTCTTGCAAAGTGCTTCTTGCCTATGTGGTTAGGAAAATATGGAAACTAAAGTGCTTTGAGGGATAGTAAAATAGAAAGTTAAAAATCAGAGTTTGCATCTAATTTAATAATCTGATTTTGGACTTGAGCGGTGATTTTTGGATATCGGGGAACTGAAAGCCGTCGTCAGTGAATTTGAATCAGATAGTTTCTAAATTGCATTAGTGGAGGATTTTAGTCAGAAAGATTTGGTCTCATAGGAGGGTTGGGACAGTACATGAGCCGTGTGTTGTGCATTAAAGGAAAGAGATGCCTGTGATTTTGCGATGTATCTTTCTGAAATTCCTTCTGCACAGAGACTTTTGTTGTTGATCAAGAATCAGGAAAGATCTGAAAAATTTCCGGGCGGGTTTTTTGACCCAATATATGAGACACATTGTAGTGTTTAACTGAAAACTGTGAAGGGACTTATTTTGGCTAGTAGCACTGTGGTGATGGGAGATCTCGTATCAAATGAAACCATGAATTTAACTTCCATGCGAAGCATTTTCCCATAAGCAGGAGCACAGGGAGAGCCCTTTGGCGGAGGGGAGCGCGAGGCTAAAAGAGACCATGCAGTTCCAAGAAGAGACGTTCTGGTTGCTGTTGTCACTGGTTCCGCCTTTCTTAGTACTACAAGATTTTTGCAGAGTGGCACCCTTATAAATTCAAAGACATTGGTGTGAAAAACCAAAAACCACACACCTCAAGTTGAATTATTTCTTGTATCTCACGCCAGCTCTCAAAGCCTCTGCAGAAGGCGTGCAGGCCACTTTTGCAAGGTGGGAGAGCATCAGTTTATGCCCCTTCGTGATGAATGTGTTTAATTTCAGCAGGTTTCGCGCAAGACGGTTTGTTCTTTTATCGGTGGATAAAACGCCTTAGTGTGACCTTTCCTGTGCAGAACGTGAGTGAGGGAAGGTCGCTGATGATGGATTAGGCTTGAGATGAGAATCGTCTCACTTACCTGTGGAGTGTGGTACAGTTTGGTCCTCAGACTTTCTCCTTCCATCTTCCCAAGAGCTGATAAACTGAGACCGTCCCTGCATTGAGATGATGAACCTGGGATGTCGCAATCAGTACGAGCATCAGCCTCGTACGGCTGCGCTTGGAACAAGATTTCACTGAAAACTGAGTCATAGCACACAACCAACATGTACAAACGGCCCTTAGGAAGAATTTCAGGCCCTGATTTCTCAATGATGGTCATAAAAGTAGGATCGGTTCCATAAGCCGACTCAAAACCTCAACAACAAAGCAATTGTAACTTTGCTTAATTACACCCCGTCTTCATCAGCTGCAACTGGGTTGTTTCTGTTCTGGTAAGATTTTATGCCATGACCATAACAAACCAGCAGGAAAGAGAGAGAAGACAGGGATTAAAGAAAATTAAGAAATCTGTCAGGATAATTCAAATAGGTTTTCAATTAAAAAACCTTGTTGGCCAGCTGCCCTGACACCTGCCAGAAACGTTCTCTTTCCTTTTAACACATCCGGAAATTTTCGGGCCGTTCAGATCCCGCTGTGGACTGACAAGAAGCTGCAATAAGGTTCTTCTTCAACAACAGAACGTGGTTGCATCTTCCTCTTCAGAGGAGCTTGTATCGAATGACTTACCTTTAAAACAGAAACATCAGGCCCACTTCAAGAAAGCGCTTAATACAGGAACCAAGACCTAACGCAGAGCTTAAGGTGAATGTTTTATCCATTTCCATGTTGGAAAGCAGGTAGCAAACACACTGGTCCTTCTCTCGTGGTAGAAACTTCTTTTTTTCATTGGTCTTGGTGCATCTTTGAATGTTCGCATAGCCAGTGAGGCCAAAGGAATCTCCCAGAGATGCTGAACGACTGATATTCAGGCCGGTGAGCTGTGCAAAAGAAAGGTGGAAACCGGGTGTTACGCAAGCGAGCAAAATGTGTAACCATCCTGTGTTTTACGCCTTCATGTAATAGAAGTTACTGCATTCCTTAGTCTGTTTAGAAAATTGCTTTTGATACCTGTCAAATTAAGAAATGGGTTCTTGAAAAGGAAATTTCAAAAAGTCTCTTTTGGAAGGATGCTTGATCGTAAATAGTCCTACATAGTGAAGCAGCTTCTGCAGCTTTTTAGCTGTGAAGTTAAAAATAAAATGAAAGGGAAGGGGAAAGGAAAAGGAAAAGGAAAAGGGGAAGGGGAAGGGGAAGGGAAAGGGGAAGGGAAAAGGAAAAGGAAAGGGGAAAGGAAAGGGAAAGGGAGAGGGAAAGGGAAAGGGAAGAGGAAAGAGGAAAGGAAAGGGAAAGGGAAAGGGAAAATGAAAGGGGAAAGGAAAGGAAAGGGAAAGGGAAAGGGAAACTCAATCTCATTCAGTATCCGGCAGCTCAGAACCACCCTGAACCCTCAACCTTGATTTACCGTTGATGGACCAGGTGAAGCTGGTAGCACTTTAAGCAATAAACTTTTACTCCAAAATGCAGACATAAGGTTTCCTGGAGATTTTGCGTGTTCGGTGTTCAGCAGCAGTGCTGAAAAGCTCTTTTTCCTAATGAGACGAACTGCGTGCAGGTGGCGATGTGTAAAAGGTAGCGATTACTAAGGAACAACTAATTCTCCAGAAATTCAAGGAGGGTGCAGTTAATTTAGGTGGTGTTTTTAAACATGGCTTTACCAAGCTTCCCGTTTGTGCCGTGTCCGTGCAGGACCTCACTTCCCACTGTGGATGAGGCTGTTTCCTATTGCCAAGGGAGAGAAGCATGTTTGGAGCAGAGCATGAACTGTTGGACACAGCAGTTGTGTGCCCGCTTCTGTTACCTCTTGCTAACTTTATTTATGCGGATTTTTTGATTTGCACTGTTTCACTGTGGAAGTCTGAAGATGCTCAGATCTGTTCCTCGAGATTGGCTTTCTAGTTGCTATGTCCTTATTTTACAACCCGTTTGACTCGCATTAGGAAAACCAGCGGTAAGTTACTCCAGCAGAGACCGAGTCCCTCGTGCCTCAGCAGCACTTTTCTTCTGTGCTAATACTGCAGATCTTGATCCTCCCTCTTGATCCTGACCCAAGTCCTGAGCTCAAGCGAACGCTGTGTGTGTTCAATATTCCGGATCGAGCGGTGACCAACGTTTTAGGCTTTAGCATCGCTGCGGTTCTCTGCAGAAGCTGCAGACGAGCCGGGGAACGCTGATCTGCAGCCCTGGGCTTTGTGCCACAATCCCGCATGCCCAAGTGCGGTGGGTTCGGACATTGACGGAGGAGGAAACACCATTTCCCAGCCTCGTGTAATTTTGGACATAATGGCACAGAGCTCAGGACGGTAGAACACAAGTCTCGCTGTTTCTGCTGTAAGTTTGTGTGTTTTTTCTTCTCAGTTTATCTGTCTTATCTGCTTGACATGATACTTGTGCTTAGATTTCAAATGTGGGAGGCAGCTGTTATGTACTACATCATGTTCTAGCAGTGCTGCAATATCAGGAATCGCTGTTCTATCTTTGGCTGAAGCTTTATCTTTTCTTTCACAGAGCTGTAGCCCTGCCCCTCAGCAGCAAACTGGGTGTGAAAGACAAGCACAGACCAAAAGCTCAGCCCAACCCCGTGCTGGAAACGTTCTACACTACACGCTGCAAGAACCCTAAAGAGGTGAGTGCTCTCTTCCTTTGCCTTCCTCTAGATTTAGCGCTTGTGTCTTCAGCCAAATAAAAGCACATTTGGAATCCTGAAGTTGGGTAATGCCCCTCGTATTTGGAGGCTCCACAAAGCAGGAGGAACCACTATAGCATGGGCCACCTGCCACCAGCCGCAGAGATCATTCTGCAAATGCCATCGGCTGTTCTGCTTCTGAAGATGTGACAGTAGCAGCTTTCTGTAGGTTGCATTCAAAACACCTCAATCCCAAACTTCTACAAACAGGAAACTGTTCTTCAAAACACTTCAGTCCCGAATTTCTACGGGCAGGAAACTGTTCTCCCAAAGGAAATAACGACAAATCGTATTCCCTCTTGTGTTTGCTTTATACATGGCACAAACTGAAGCATGGGAGGCTCTGTCTGAAAATCAGGAAACACTTTCTTACTGTGAGGGTGACAAGGCGCTGGAACAGGTTGCGCAGAGAGGCTGAGGAATCTCCATCCTTGGAGATACTCAAAAGACATGGTCCTGGGCACCCAGCTCTGGGTAGTTCTGGTTGAGCAGGGCGGTTGGGCCTCCAGAGGTCCCTTCCAACCCCAGCCTTTCTGTGATGGCTTCTTTTCATATCTTCGCAAATTCCTGTCACGTCAGCTGTCATGAACTCCCACATTGCTTGTCCTTGCAGCTCAGCAGGTGGGGATTGCTCGGTGCTCCTGCTTCTGGGGTGAGTCGTTCTGTTGTTGTGCAATCCGTGAGTTTGAGATTGGCTTTTCAGGGAGCCAAGTAAAGTCGTGTCCGTCAGCAAGAGATTGTAAGGAGTGTCAGAAAGCTGCCAACACAAATGGTGGGTAGTTTTGGTGGGTAGTTTTCCCATGAGAGGTAAAAAGAGGGATCTTGAAGAACTTGGCAGGATAAGCCAGGGTTATAACGCCTGCTGCTGAGGGAAAAAAGCGTTGGCAGGATTGTGAATTGCCAGGCAATATTAGAATTGAGCCTTGTCGGTGAAGTCCCTGGATGTGGCCCCTGTGGTGGGGAAGGGAATCAGATTTTCTTTCAGCTCCTTTTTGCAGGCGTCCTTGGCCTGGGGGAATGGAAAGATTTTCTGCTATCTGAGGTCTTTAAGAACGGACAGCTTTCTGAAAGATGCCTTGGCCTGGACAGATTTGGGCTTCCCAGGAGCCTCCAGCTGGGCTCTGTGCTGGGTCAGATGAGATGCCCCTTTCTGATCTCCAAACCTGGCTCTGAACCCTCTTGCCTCACCTCTTTTCCAGGGCGAGCTGATCGGTTTAGCCAAACAGAGCGACCTGCCCGTGAGGAAGGTGGAGAGATGGTTCCGGCGCCGCAGGAATGCAGACCGGCCAAGCCTGTCCAAGAAGTTCTGCGAGGCCTGGTGAGCAGGAGCGCAAACCGTGAGCAGCGGGGGCTTCTCGCCAGAGCTGAGCTCTGCGGGCAGCTTATTACATCCCAGTCTGCATCCACCCAGTGCAGAGCACATCCCAGTTCATTACATCCCAGTTCCTTACATCCCAGTCTGCATCCACCCAGTGCAGAGCACATCCCAGTTCAATACATCCCAGTCTGCATCCACCCAGTGCAGAGCACATCCCAGTTCTTTACATCCCTGTTCATTACATCCCAGTTCATTGCATCCCAGTCTGCATCCACCCAGTGCAGAGCACATCCCAGTTCATTGCATCCCAGTCTGCATTCCACCCAGTGCAGAGCACATCCCAGTTCATTACATCCCAGTTCATTACATCCCAGTCTGCATCCACCCAGTGCAAAGCACATCCCAGTTCATTGCATCCCAGTCCGCATCCAGCCAGTGCAGAGCACATCCCAGTTCCTTACATCCCAGTTCATTACATCCCAGTCTGCATCCACCCAGTGCAGAGCACATCCCAGTTCATTAATCCACATCCATCAAGATGAAATCTTAAATTCTCCCTGCACTCAGCTGACTTGCGGTAAATAGCACCAGTAAATAGCAAATGCTTTTCTGACTCAGCTCGCTGAGGATCTTGTCCTTCCACTTGCCCCCATCACCACTTGTGGAATGGCCTTCGATGTGACGTAGCAGCTTTGTACTGTTTATGTCTCTCTTAGAGCTCCTGCGGGTTTTGTTGGCAAGTGGAGTCTCTCTCCAAACCTATTCTGATTTGTTATGGAGATTTTTGGCAATTAAAGGACTGGTTTAGACAGTTTTACTCCTTTGAAGATTTGCTGTGTTTTTATGAACAGTGTGTTTTTATTCACTCTGTTGGGGTGAAACCCCCTCATTCCTCATTATACGTTTGTTTATTCAGTGTGACCTGCCTCCGTCCACTGAACTTGGTTCGTACGTGCTTCTGTGTGAGTTTAATGTGGGTAAATCATTACCAGCTCCTGACTGAGACCAAACCTGACAGTAATTAATTACTTTCCATGATAATGAATTTAGCGTGCCTGATCTCCAAAAGCCTGGGAGAGAGGTTGGTGTTGTTTGAGTTCTAGCCCTGCATCTGCTAGGGCTGAGAAGGTTTGGGATGATGCTCTGGGTGATTTTAGTCAGCAGGATTCTTGTGTTTTCTGCCATCCCTAAAGCAGAAGAATCGCTAAAGCAGAAGAGCCGCTCCTGTTGTGATCCAGGCAAACTTTGAACGTATTATTGTACGTCTTTGCCTTAATAGTGAGATTCTTTGAATGAGTGTGATTGAGATGCTGAATTGCAGCTTGGTGGTTAACGAATGGGATTCTAACATCCTTTGTTTCGTTTCTTTGTAGCTGGAGGTTTCTGTTTTACATCACTGCTTTCTTCACTGGCCTTGCTGTCCTGTACGATGTGAGTACACAAGCAGTGCCACCTGCTGTTCTACCTGCCAGGACCTGCGAAACTGGCAGGTTTTGTTGTCAAACGTGTCCTTTCTGACCTTCTCGTAGAGCTTTTCCCACCAGCTCAGTGTGTATCCTCTGCACAGCATGTGTATGAAACCAGAGACCTACAAGCCTGTGCTTATTTTAAAAACTCCAGCTCAAAACCAAGAGGTTTCCTCTTCTTCTGGCAAAGCAGAAGAAAATTGGGATTGTGTGAAAATAGATTTCTAGGGGGCAGGAGGTGGAACACTGAGCTGAGGTAGAAGCTGCAGGGCCTGTTTGTGTGTTGTAAAAAAACTCAGCCTTCCTTTGCAGCATGAACTGCAATTTAATAATTTTATTTATTAATTTTCCTTACCCAAGGGGTGCTCCATGCAGGAAGAACTTTGGGGACTTTAGTTGCCGTGTGTCTGTGAAAGTTTCGAAGCTGCCGAGTTCTAAACTACTGATTTGATATGAAGTGTGAACGAAGTCAGATATTTTCAGAGGTTCATTACTTAGACTGCAGCATCATCCTTGCCAGTAGAGGAAAAAACATGTTCCCAACACACGAATTTTCAGCCTTCCTACTACATTTAAGTTTTCTCCAAACCACAGAGATTCTTAATGAAATAGTTGCAAGAATATTTTAATATATTCAAAATGTAACCACAGCTGTCCCAAACTTGTAGACGGCTGCAACAAGTTGTAGAAATTGTCCCTGGGCTATTTTATTTGGAATTGGGCTGAACACCGTGTGAAATTTCAGCGCAATAGCCACAAATTGGCGCCGTCACAAGCAACTGCAGGTTCTTGTAGTGGAAATTACTTGCAGAATGAATTCCAGACAGCGCAACCAGTTCTGCCTGTAATAAAACACAACAAAGTCTGTAGTAGTAACGAGCTAAAGGAGCTGGTTGGTAAGAGAAGAATTCCTCTGGCATTCTCACATTCATGTTGCGTTTTCTTTCCAGAAGCCTTGGCTTTGGGACCACAGAGAGTGCTGGACGGGGTATCCACAACAGGTGAGTCATGCAAGAGGGAAACTTGCTGCTTTAAATTATTGTCTTTTGATATCTTTTGAAAATCTGGTTATATTACTGACGAAAGAGAGGGCACTGGATTAAATTCGGACCCACAAGCCCTAAGAATTCAAAGCCAGATCCTCATCAAGGGGAAGCATCTTTGTATCTGGTGTGATCTAAACACATTAGAGGATGAGTCAGGAAAGCAGGAGGAGGCTGCAGAAATAAAGGGAAAGTGGGAGTTCGGACCAGAGGAGCCAAAAACCTGAAAAATGAGAATACTCCAGGGCTGTTTAGTTTGTAGAGGAGACGCAGCCCAGAGAGGAACACGTTGCCTGAGGAAAAGTAGCAAAGACCTCAGCGAAGAGTAGAACAGAGGACGTGCTCTGGACGCCACGTATTTTCAGCTGTGCTGAAGAAATGTAGAATCCCAGGTTGGAAGGGATGGCCGATACACAGCAGTTTTTAGTACTTTTTAAATAAATTATCGCAGATGATGAGCTCAGCTTTGGCAGGTCCGTCTTGGAGCTGTCTGGACCTGGCTCGGTTGGACACGGGGCAGCTTCTGGCACACCTTGCCGTGTAAACGCAACACGCACCGTCCAACAGCTCTAACAAACAGAAAAGACCAAACCCAGAGCTAGTGATGTCCCACCGGCAAAGAGCAAGAAAGGGCAAGGACAAACCTGTGTGTGGGCAGGGACAAAGAATGGATTAAATATAATTTCTACTAAATAGACCATGCCCTGTCCTAGAGACAACAAAAGCCAGTTAACCCAAATAATCTTATATTTGCAGACAAAAGATCCCTTCTGATCCAGACCTCCTGTTTGGATAACATTTGGTGTGTGAACAGCACATACCAGCCTGGGAGATGTTAATATCCCCCAGTAGCACCAGTGCATCCAGCTGTGCTTCTTGTGGCCAGTCACTGGTGCTATGAAGGAAGACAAACTAAAATCTGTGAAGGCCATAAATCGACACTTTGGGTAGAGAAAGCCCAGATAAATCAGGATTTGGGAGCACCGTACTCTGTGATTCCTTGGAAATGCTAGTTGCAAAGCTGTTTTAGTCATAGTAATTTTTTCTTATCAAACAGGTTCAGGTTTAAGGAGGCCATATAGTGCCACAACAGCAAAAAATTACTTGTTATACAGCACATATCTTGCTGGGTGCATCTAAGCTTTTAGTTTTCCAGCTGTGAAACCCCAGAGAAATTACCCAGAAGAATGTAGATTACTTTTCACACTGGGATTGCTCTTCCCCCCCGCAATTAGTTTGATTAAACTGCAAAATTTGTGATAGAGTTCAAGGTGTCTGAACCATCTCCTTGAATCCAAGGGAGTGATTTATTCAGCTACTACTTGTCTGTTTCACCACAGTGAAACTGTTTACGTAGTTTTTAAAGCTCTGTACAGACTGCTCAGGAATCTGCACAGTGCTAAAGAAATCCTGAAAATATTCAGGATCTTCCCAGTGGTTCCTTAAATGTTCCACATGGTGCAGCAAAGTGGAATTTCTCCTGCTATTTGCTTTCGCCTCAGCACAGGTGACATTCAGTAAGTAACCACATTGTTCACTTGAAGTGTTTCCCCTTGAAGTGTTGGTTTTGTTGGCTGATATTCTTTTGCCAAAGAAGGAGCCTTCGCTTCCAGCCCTTGCTTTGCTTGATCTGATGGGTATTTCCTCATCTCTCCCTCTCTCACAGCCTCTCCAGCGCTCCCTGTTCTGGTACTACCTGCTGGAACTCTCCTTCTACTGGTCCCTGGTCTTCACGCTGCCATTCGACGTGAAGAGGAAGGTGAGTGGCAGCCTCTGGGAAGAGCCGAGCGCAAACAGGACCCAAGGTGAACACTCAGGAGAGAGAGAGGCTGAGAGAGCTGGGGCTGTTGAGCTGGAGAAGAGAAGCTGAGAGGGATCTGATCAATGGGATCAATAGCTCAGGGTGGGTGTCAGAGAACGGACCAGACTCTGTTCAGTGGTGCCCAACGCCAGGGTGAGGGGCAACGGGCACAGACTGAAACACAGGAGGGTCCATGTGAACAGGAGGAGAAACTTGTGTGCTGGGAGGTGCCAGAGCCTGGCCCAGGCTGCCCAGAGCGGGTGTGGAGTCTCCTTCTCTGAGACATTCAAACCCGCCTGGGATCCTGTGTGATCTGCTCTGGTGACCCTGTGAGCAGAGGCTGGGCTGGGGGATCTACAGAGATCCCTGCAACCCAACCAGGCTGGGATTCAGGAGGGTGATCCCCAAGAGTCTGAGGTTTTGGGGGACTCTGTCCTTGCTGATCCCAGGAATTGCCATTCCCAATCACCGGCTTCCCTCTCTGGGAAGTGGAGAACACAAAATGTGACACAGAAAGGTGCAAACCGTGTTCTCAATCCAGACTTAAAATCTAAACTTTAAAATTGCTCTTCCGGGACTCTTCTAGGCTTGTAGACAGGGAAAGAGATGATTCTCTGCCAGTTAAGCTGCCTGTGTCCCTGGTGCCTGTGCCCCAGCAGTCAGTGCTGTGTGGTTTCGCCGGCACATGCGGGCGTTGAGGCTGCAAATATGTTCTTATAAGTACAGGGTAGCTGTGAGGGTCTGAGGTGGTTGTGCAAACAGACACAGGGGCACAGAGATGGATACGGGCACCGCTTTGTGACAGAAAAGAAGCTTTGTGTTGAGTTTGTGGGTACTGAATCATCGGCTCTTCTGTCTTCTGATTTGCACCATCATGGGACCATTACTGGGGGAGGGAGAGAGTGTTCTTTGTTGCGAGAGCCTTAGTTTGTACCATAAACTCTTCATTCCTGGGTCTCTTGGTTGTCTGGATTTCTAGAATGTGTTTGGTAAAAGAGTTATAAGGGTAAGACCTTATAGTGGGAGGTTTCTTAGTCATTGGGTAGAGAGATTTCCTTGCTACCTGCAGGAAGCACCCTGGAAACGGGCAGAAGAACATTATATATTTTATTCTGTGCTGTATTTATGTATTTTATTCCCTGCTGTCTCCTTTCTCTTCAGGACTTCAAGGAGCAGATAGTCCATCACGCTGCAACCATCTTCCTCATCGGTTTCTCATACTGTGCCAATTACATCCGCATTGGGACGCTGGTGCTGGTGATTCACGATGCCTCCGATTGTTTTCTAGAGGTGAGCTCCACGGCGGCCGTGCCAGGCAAAACCTGGAGAGCAGCGTTGTTCTCCAGCCAAAGGGTGTATTTATTTGATCTGGCACAGCATGGGCCAGGCATTACGGTGTTTCACAGATAACTCATGGCTGATCTGACAGGAAAAGGCAGTATTACCCACACACAGATTGTCCCGTATCTGGCTCGTTAGCTTCCTGGAGCATGTGCAGATGCACGGTCTTGGCCTGCTGTTTTATTGTTCTTTCTCCTTCCAGCCAACTAAGATATTCAATTACATGAAGTGGAAAAAGACTTGTGACAGCCTCTTTATGATCTTCGCCACTGTTTTCCTCATCAGCCGCCTGGTCATTTTCCCCTACACGTGAGTCTGCTGCAGTCAAGGGAAATGGCAAAGCTGCCTTCTCAGAGGCAGCCTAATTCAGCTGGGGCCTGAATCTTTAGCTGCAGCCTTTGCTTTTCGATCCTTGAGCATGTGTTTCTGCCCTTCGCATGGGCTGCAGTGCCACGTGGCTGTTGCACCCGCCTTGGGGTAAAAGAGGGTGGTTTGCCTTGGAGTTCCTAAAGTCCTGCAGTGTCCTGCAGAGGAGCAGCCCTCGCCCTGTGGCTCTGCCCTGCTTATTTCTGGTGGGGAGCTGAGACCTGGCTCACATCTGTTTTATATAAGAATGAGGTGCCTGATCTGAAACTTTCTGGGGCTTAATTACAGCCTTATTAACATGTTTTCCCTCCACTGCAATTCCCTCTCTTTTGCAGAGTGCTCTATAACACCTACTATTACTCCATGGAGATATTCCAACCCTTCTTTGGATACTACTTCGTCAATGCTCTCCTGATCACTCTGCAGCTGCTCCATGTCTTCTGGTCCTGCCTGATTATTCATATGGTCTACAAGTTCATCCTCCAGGGCACGGTATGGATCAGTTTGTTGTCCCCTGTGTGTGACATAGGGAGGGAGGGTCCACTCACAGTGCTTGGGGGCACAGGGCTTCATCTGGGATGGATTCCTTCTCACCCTAGTGAAATTATACGTGTACATTCGTAACAGTGAGGTGAAAGGAAGACTCAATATTATTAGGGAAAGCTGGCAAAAAAAGAGTAAATTTTTAAAGTCGCTACAATCTTTGGTCCACTTCTGATGCTTGTATTCAAGAAAAATGTGGATTGGACTCTCGTGGAGATTTCCATGAACAAAGTGAGTGACATCTGAGCCATCCAGCAGTTGGCCCAGTAAGATCTTCATCTGTAACAAAATTTAAGAAATCAAGGCAGCAAAAGTCATCATGACTGGGGAGGCCAGTGCAAAAGTGCTTCCCTTATAGTGCAGGATTTTTAATTACGGTGTTACTGAGATCACAGAATCACAGAACGGCTGAGGATAGAAAGTACTTCTGGAAGTCTTGTCTTTCTTCTTGGCTCAATCAAAGTCACGTAGAGCCAGCTGCCTGGGATCACATCCAGATGGCTTTTGAGTATCTCCACAAAAAAATCTGTGCACCCTGTGCCAGTGCTTGGTCACCCTCACAGTAAAAAACTGTTTCCTGGTGTTCAGAGGGAGCTTCTTGTCTTTCAGTTTATGTCCGTTGCCCCTTGTCCTGTCACTGGGCGCTGCTGAGAAGGCTCTGGCACTTGCCCTTCAGCTGTGCATTGCCAACATCACACACAGAATCACAGGATGTCAGGGGTTGGAAGGGACCTCAAAAGCTCATCCAGTGCAATCCCCCGGAGCAGGAACACCCAGCTGAGGTTCCACAGGAAGGGGTCCAGACGGGTTTGAATGGCTGCACAGAAGGAGACTCCACAGCCTCCCTGGGCAGCCTGGGCCAGGCTCTGCCACCCTCACCATGAACAAGTTTCTTCTCATCTTTAAGTGGAACCTCCTGTGTTCCAGTTTGCACCCATTGCCCCTTGTCCTGTCACTGGTTGTCACCGAGAAGAGCCTGGCTCCATCCTCCTGACACTGCCCCTTTCCATATTGATCCCCATGAATGAGGTCA
>VWYH01005717.1:43063-101324 GCA_013399365.1 Pampusana beccarii
GGGCCCAGAACTGCACACAATATTCCAGATGTGGTCTCACCAGGACAGAGCAGAGGGGCAGGAGAACCTCTCTGACCTACTGACCACCCCTTCTGATCCACCCCAGGTCCCATTTGCCTTCCTGGCCACAAGGTCCCAGTGCTGGCTCATGGGCGCCCTGCTGTCCCCGGGACCCACAGGTCCCTTTCCCCTGAGCCTTCCCTTCCCCAGGCTGCACAGTCCCAGATCTCTCAGCTTTTCTCCAATGGGAGGTGCTCCAGTTCCTTCATCACCTTTGCGGCACTCTCTCGAGCGTGTCCATGTCCCTCTTGTGCTGAGGAGCCCAGAACTGGACCCAGCACTCCCAGTGTGGCCTCACCAGGACCGAGCAGAGGGGAAGGATCCCTTGGCCTGCTGGCAATGCTCCTCCTGACACAGCCCGGGAGGGACAAGGGCACATTTCTGGCTCCTCTTCAACTGGGCATCTGCCAGGACCTCCAGGTTGTTTCTCAGAGAAGCTGCTCGGCCCCCAGCACATCCTGGTGCCTGCGGTTGTTCCTCCTCACGCTCCCCTTGTTGAATCTCACAGTGTTCCAGTTGGCCCAGTTCTCCGGCCTTTCCAGGTCTGATCCTGTGCCATATCAGCCACCCCTCCCAGTTTTGTCTCTTCAGCAAACTTGCTTTGAGTTCGCTCTGCCCCGTCATCCAGATCATTGATATGTTTTGTCTAGTTTGTCTTACGGTGCTGTAGACATCTCCAGAGCAGATAGTTCTGTCTGAATTAGCTGTCTGGACTCTTTTCGTAGCAATAGAGGCAAACAGGCGTGTCCAAAGCGTAGCCAGTTCAAGATTGCACCCGGGTAATGCTGCTCATCACCACCAGTCACAGAGCAACCCTGGATGAATATTGGAGATGCAGCCCTATCAACTTCAGGGAAACGCATCCCACTCTTTCTGACCGCAGCCTGTAATATTTGCTGTGAGACTAAACAGCTGCTCAGCATGAAATTCTTCCCAAAATCAAAGATGTGACCTAGTGACATTGGATCGGCCACATGCCAAGTTTACAGTCCAGGAATAACAAGTCAGTGCCTTGTGGGACTTGACCTCCTAGCCCAGGATCAGCTGTTTTATTCATATCCAACTGGGGAATTCTGTCTTACAGGAACTGAGAACAAGAATTAAAGGCTCATCTTCATGCATATTGTCCCCATTTTCTTTATCTGCCTTCCCTTGAGGTAGCAGAGAGCAAATTACATGCAAATTAGGAAACAGAAACTTCACAGAGGAGAAAATGAAGATGCAACTGAAGACGCCCTTTTGTTGTTTTCCTAATCCCAGTGTGGGCTGAATTAGCATTGCAGTTATTACAGTGCAAAAATGATGAGGTAATAAACAGCCTTATTAGAAAGAAATGAACCAGCAGGGAGAAAAATACTGAAGCGTATCCAAAATTTTTCCTTTTTATGTCTAAAAATCATCTGCCACGTTTGACGCAAAAATATATTTGAGATCTTTCCATACTGAGCAGTCAACAGCAAATAAAAATCATCCCAGACAGATCTGTTTCAATGGTAATTAGTAGCCCAAAGCAAGAATACAGGACATTCTCCCCATTTTGAGAGCCACTAAATTCTTGCTCTGGTCAGAAGTTCACGTTCTTCTCATAGGATTTTCTGATCTCCATGGTTTTCCTCTCTGGCTATGGGATTATCTGTGCCACCTTCTCACATGATGTCTCATAATCCCCAGTGATTAGAACTCATCCCAGCTCCTGAAGTAACGAGTTTCATTCCCTGATACATCGCTGTAATTCACACAGCTGGACGGTTCCTTTGGGAACCTCGTGAGTTTTAGGGCCTCAGCCGCATTCCACGGCCATGAACAGATGAACAGGAGTATAAATTCTTAGTATTTGTCCTTCTGCTGCAGATCAAGACTCCTGCATAGTTCCTGAACGGCCGATTCCAGAACAACGTGAGGTCCAGGTTGCTGACAGAACATACAACAGCATCTCCTACCCGTATTGTCCTTGGAGGCAGTTTGAATTCAGTGCACGTTTAGGTTCTTGCAAATCCGGTCTGTATTTGGATGTAGTGATCTCTAGAAAGAGCATCAGACCAAACAGACTTTTTAACATGATTCACGAGATATCCCCAGAATTAACAGAGTAAACCGAGACCACAGGTGTCCGTGCAGCATCTGACACAGCCCTGAGCGGTTTCCAAAGCTCAGGTCACAGAGGGGATTTGCTGCTTTCCCTCAGAACACTCTTTCCAACAAGGAGTGTGACACCATGAATTTGTCCCCAATTTTGGCGTCTTTTATTGCAGAGTAGAAATAGCCTGGGAAGCCAGCAAGTGCTCGGCTGCTCTTTCTAAACTGTTGTTTTAGCACGTTGTTTCTTCTTTGTCTTCCTTTTAAGGCAATGAATTAAATATTTACTAAAGTGGGTTACAGATCTCTCAGTCAATAGCAAGAGGCAAAACCTGAACGTAAGACTGAACGTGGTCGGAGTTGAGAGGCTTAGTGTTGAGTTTATTGGAAAGTGATGCTGTCAGACTGTGGGCAGAAGCTTGTCCCTTTTTGTCCCTTTTGGCAGATGTAAAAGAGCTTGATTCGCTGCTCCCCCTCCCCATCCTTTTTTTCAAGCAGCGAGGTGTTTCTCCTCGGTCTTATACAATTGTCCTCAGTGCTGGACACCTGCGGTTTGGTGCTGCTTCCCAACCCGTACAGCAATTCCCGATGTTTATCAGGATCACAGCTGGGATTGCACTGAAATCGAAGAGATGGAGAGAATCTGTTTCCAAAGGTGATGGAAAAGCAAAGGATGCTGAGGGGTCTGGAGCATCTTTGTGATGAGGAGAGACTGAGAGAGCTGGGGCTGTTGAGCTGGAGGAGAGAAGCTGAGAGGGATCTGATCAATGGGATCAATAGCTCAGGGTGGGTGTCAGAGGACGGACCAGACTCTGGACCCTGCAACCCAACCAGCCTGGGATGGTGCCATGTGCCAAAGGCAGAGGCTGAGGCAGCAGATGGACGTTTAGCCCGGGGCTCAGCTCCCTCTGTGTTTGTATTGCTTCTCATTTCCATTTTTCCATAGATGGAGAAGGACATGAGGAGCGACACCGAAGAAAGCGACAAGGATGAAGAAAGAGAAAAGATTAAGGAGAAGGAGAAGAACGGGATCGCGTATTTCAGCAGTGTCACAAGCAACAATTACATCCAGCGGAACGGGTCTGAGCCACTGAACAACCGAACCCATCTCAGCAACGGCCACGTCAAGGACCGGTAGCTACTGCTCGCCTGCTGCTGGGCTGGGCTGCGATGGAGCCAGCCCACCATCTTTAGAAACAGTTTTGCTCATTGTGTAGATAAAACGGAGTGCATTTGCAGTATCGTAGCTGAATTCCTGCTTCCTGTACACAGGAGTGTTCGTAGTCGGTGATATTGGAAGGAAGTTTTTGGCCTTTCTTCAATAAAAGCTTTCTATAGGTTGTAGCCTTGAAGCGGATAGAAAGGGATCAAAGTGGTTTGACTTGTATTAGACTGTACCATAGTTCCTGTTAAATGCGTTAATCTTGAAAAATACTTAACAAAACCCCAAATAAGTGGATAAACTCTGGCAGTGTCAAGTCTTAACCACCTAATGTTGTTTGATAGGAATCTCTTTAGCCTTGATCAGCCTCTGGAGGCCCCGGCCCATTGCCACTGGTGATTATGGCTGGTAAGTGTGAGACTCGATACGGGGACACCTCTTTTGAGAAGACATGTGCCCCATACACACTCAGAAAATTAAAACTGAACATGGTGGAGTGAAAGCTTTGGCAAGACATAGGAGAAAACGTTTTCTTCTCAAAGGAGATGCTGCTGTGTGCCATGTCACCAGTTTTGTAATGGTGTGGATCTTGGTCCCTTTTGTTGTCAGCGTTATTGCCACAGAGGTGGGAACTCCAAAGGCTGGAGAGAGAGCCCGCCCACCCAAATCAGAGCTGGAAGAGCTGGGAAATCCAGGCAGCTGTGTCTCAAATGCCAGGTAATCCTTTAAACCTGCCTTGGAGGGAAACACAGTCAGAAAGAGGTGACAAGGAACTAGATAATCTAGAATACAACAGTGATTAAGTGCTCCCGTTTTCACCTGGTGTGATGGGCACAGTGGGAAATGTTTACAGAGCGAACTTGTGGCAAGAAGGGAGAACATTTCCTCTGTCCTCAGAGGAAAAAGGATCCAGAAAAGATCTGCTGAACCTTACGGAATATTGCTTTAACGTGGCCTTCGAACTCGAGGGCCTTTGCCTGGACGCATCAGGAATGGCAGGTTTAAAGCAGTAGTCCGTGAAGTCATGATGCAGTTCTGGTTCCGTTTGTCCACATGTCCTGTGTCTTCTGTCCTGCCTTAGACTTTGGATTCTGTAATCCCTTAAAAGAGTTAAATTAGTGTGACATGTATCTGTTTTACTGATGAGTTATTCTATGAAATCAAAGCGTTGACAGATTGGCTGTGAGGGGTGCAGGGACTCAGAGTGCCAGGGCCTTGCAAACACTTCCCTGGTTGTGCCCAGTAAGGGCCAGTGCTAACTGGGGGGGATGTGGACCAAGGAAATGCCTGATTTGAGGAGGCTGTGAATATGTTTAAAATTTAAAAGGCAGGTGACGGCGTAGAAGGACCAGAGGGTTTTGAGGGGTCCACTCGGGTGAGCTGAGATGTGACTTAGAGCTTTGATCTGAGCTGGTATGTGCTCATCTCAGGTTTCAGGCAAAATACTTTGGATCATTTCAGAGGGGCTGATCCCAGGGCAGTAACGTGCGCTGGGACGAGAGCATCTACTCCTGCATCATCCTTTAAATTCTTATTTGCTGAAGACAGTTTGTCTCTGAAACCTGGAGCTAATTTGAGGTTTGAAGTGCGTCTTCTGTATCCTGTCATGTGCCTTTAATCCGCGTCTCCAGCCTTGCTGCGCCTCTGCGGGTGATGTGTTCAGGAGGGATGGTTATATATCGTTTTGTACTACTGAATGGAAACTTTCTTTATAAATTACTTTTGAAAGATTTGATTGTCTGGGCTCTTTTCTACTTTTAACTAGCAAGAGGTAACCTGGAGTCGTTGGAGATTATAGGTGGATGTGCGATAAGGGAGATACGTATCGGTGCCGTTGCCAAGGCCAATGCACACGCAGCGCAGGGAGAGGATGTCACGTACCCAGGACACCCAGCCAGGACAGAACTGCAGCCGCCTGATTTGTGTCCTACCAGGTAAAGCTGCGTTTGGCCCTGGAACGAGGGACACTTGGGGACACCCCACACCAGACCTCAGGGCAGGCCAGGTTGCTCGATACCACCCGAGCAGTGAAAAGTCCAGGACTGCAGCACTGGGGAGGCGCTTTGGACTTGCGAGGGTAGGAAGAAAGAAATTAAGGTATATTTTTCTTTCTCCTGAGGTTATAGGAGGCTGGGGAAGATCCCTGTTGTAAGAACACACCACCTCTCACCTGAGGAGCTGGATGCTTCCCAGCGACTGCACAATGCGGACATATGTTGGTGCCTGCTGAATTTTGTCCCTCAGGGCTTTTTTGTTGCTCTGAAGGCTGAGATAAGCTCATTAGGAGGCAAATCTGTTTCTTGTGAAAGAACTGAGAGAGCTGGGGCTGTTGAGCTGGAGAAGAGAAGCTGAGAGGGATCTGATCAATGGGATCGATATCTCAGGGTGGGTGTCAGAGGACGGACCAGACTCTGTTCAGTGGTGCCCAACGCCAGGGTGAGGGGCAACGGGCACAGACTGAAACACAGGAGGGTCCATGTGAACATGAGGAGAAACTTCTGCAATTTGGGGGTGTCAGAGCCTGGCCCAGGCTGCCCAGAGCGGTTTGGAGTCTCCTTCTCTGAGACATTCAAACCCGCCTGGGATCCTGTGTGATCTGCTCTGGTGACCCTGTGAGCAGGGGTCGGGCTGGGGGATCTACAGAGGTCCCTTCTGTGCTACATCAAGGATTCAGCAGAGCTGTTGGACTTGATTAAAAACAACTGAGTCCTGCTTTTGCCTGAGTGACTGTGACAGTGCTGAGTCGCTTGGGCACATCAGCTGCCAAATTTTCTTTTCTTGCCATCAACTTGCAAAGGTTTAAAGAAGCTCAGCTTGTAACCAGCTCCCTCCCCACATGGCCCCATCTTCTCCATGTCTGCTCCAGTGGTGGGAAGCTGGTGAGTGCTCTGATAGTATTTATGAATTCGATGTATCGGCTCCCTCCACCCGCCCCATCCCAGGGGCGTCACAGCCCCAGCACAGAGAAGCTGTTGTAGAAAACCCGCAGCAAGATTTGTCACTTGTCTGCTGGGACACCCAGCAGAGCTCGATCTGAACCTATCTCCCCTCTGTCTTTACCAGCCCATGAGCATCACACAATGTATGCACCACATCGTGTTACTGAGCAACGGTGTCCAGCTCCAGGTGAGCTATGAGAAAAAGAACATCTACTGGTGGTCACAGGCTGCTGTGCGGTGGGTGATTCAAGGCCTGGCAAGGCACAGCGCCCAGGCTGGGGTCTGCCCTTCCCGGCCCAAAATTATGGTTGGTTTAAACCTGCTGACTCAGTAGACGTGGACATCTTGTGCTGGTTTGGATCTTGTTTTAAGAGCAGCTCATCACAGTTGTTCCCTTCCCCCTGCACACGCTCGGGAAACATCAGAGATGTTGGTGAAGGGTTTGGAAGGGAAGCCGTGGGAGGAGTGGCTGAAGTCCCTGGGTTTGTTCAGCTGGAGGAGACTGAGGGCAGAGCTCATGGGGCTGCAGGTTCCTCAGCAGGAGCAGGAGGGGCAGGGCTGAGCTCTTCTCTCTGTGACAGGGACAGAACCCAGGGAATGGCAGAAGATGTGCAGGGAGGGTCAGTGGGACATTCAGAAAAGGTTCTGCACCCAGAGGTGCTGGGCACTGGAACAGGCTCCACAGGGAGGGGTCACAGCCCAACCTGACAGTGTTCAAGAAGAGACTGGACAACGGCCTCAGACCCACGGGGTGAGCTGTGGGGTGTCCTGTGCAGGGACAGGAGTTGGACTCCGTGATCCCAGTGGGTCCTTCTAGCTCAGGACATTCTACAATTCTGTGATCTGACACAAGGCTGGGCAGACGTGGCGTATTTGGGGACAAATTTGGGGACTTGTTACCACAGATCACACCTTCCAGGGATGTGGTACGTGAGGAGGGGACGTTACAGCATCTTCTGGGCTGCCACGTTGTGCAGAGCTGTCTGGCCAGCTCGCACCAGCGGACTGACTGGCCAGGAGCCCCATGTGCTGGCAAACGGGTTCTAATGTTTATAGCACAGGAGAAGAGGCCACGTTCCCTGGCAGAAAACTTGGACCCTGCTCGTCCAGCTTTATCTTATTATAGGCTCTGACAGATTGGGTAGGACCTGGACCACAAGGGGCTGGCCCAGGGCCCCAGTGTACAACGTGGGGCCCAAGGTGGCCCATGAGAAGCTGATGCTTGCACTGGGGCGGCTGGTGATGTAGAATAAGGCTGTACCCCCAAGGGAACTTTTACTTGGACGGCTACACTTTGAAAGACGTCGCTTTTCTCGTTCACACGTGCACAACAGGCGCGATGCCCGCGGGTGAGGGTGTCCCTAGGAACCAGCAAGGCCCTGTTCAAAAACCCGAAGTCATGTCTAAACAAGGAAAGTGGAAAGGACCTGTAACATCGGCAGATTGGTGTGAACGTGCAATAAAGCAGGCCGAGAAATATCTTGAGAAACAACTTGGAAGGTAATTCCAAGCTCTGGAACATCGGAAAGATTGCGGGAATCATAGATAATCAAGGCAAATAGCAAGAACACGGAGACAAGATCAGGCTGGAGCCAAACATTTCAGTGAGTTGCCTTCGTATGGTTTCCCAGCTTGGACATCCAGAGGGTCCCATAGCTGAGGTGCCATCCCAAGAGGATCCAGCTCAAGCTGATGGGTGAGAAGATGTTATACAGCAAACAGACTGAAAACCAGCAAACCTGCAACCCTGGGTGGCCTTCACTCCAGTGCTCAGAGGAAGCTCACACTAGAAGGAGTCAAACTACCGACTGTGGAGGGTCAGGTTTTGTTTCAAATCATCTTGTTATCAGAACAATTCAGGAAAGTTCCAAGTGAGAATGTGAGGAGCTACAGCCAGCTGTAGTCTGACATCCAGACTGGTAGAAAGTGCAATAAATGATGGTAGAGGAAGTGTAAAAAATACATTTGTGGGCACACATATGAATGTAATACTATAGGAAAGAGGAAATTACGTCTCACTCTGCTGTGGTTACCCCAGAGAGTCAGTGAGCGCATGGAGAGGAGAGAACCTGCTGCCTGCTCAGCTTTGCAAAGGCATCCGGAAAGGTCCTCGCCACAGACTCCAAGAAATCCACCTCAGGTTACCACGAGAGACCAACAGGGTTTTTTTTCACAGCTGTGATCTCCAACCAAAATGATCCTATGAATCTGTGATTCTATGAATTGCTGCAGGCGCCCCAAAAAGCAGGAGGGAAAGGCAGATGGCAAAACTGGCGGATAATGGAAGTTACTCACGATGATGGTGATAGAATCAGAGAATCTTTTTGGTTGGATAGATGCTCAAGACCCTCGAGTCCAACCATAACCCACCCCTGGCACTGCCCCATGTCCTGAGAACCTCATGTCTGTCTGTCCAACCCCTCCAGGGATGGTGACTCCAGCACTGCCCTGGGCAGCCTGTTCCAATGCCCCACAGCCCTTTGGGGAAGAAATTGTTCCCAGATCCAACTTCAACCTCCCCTGGTGCAACTTGAGGCTGTTTCCTCTGGTCCTAACGAGTGATAAAACACAGGTGAAGTGGATTACGAAGGAATATGGAATATGCGCACAAAACGGGCTCCTGAAGCGCTGAGTGTTTGCCCTTCAGAACAGTTCCGCGGAGCAGTTTATCAGCTTAGTGCTCAGTATGTGCTGGTTCAAAACGCAAGCAGGACTACGGGATGTTGCTGGGCAAGCTGGAGGAGCCAAAACTGAGGCTGTCGGGACCCCTAGGGTGCTGCAAGATCTTCACGGCTGTGGCAAATCTCACCTGGGACCTCCATCCGCACCCTCCGCAGGTGTCAGAGCTGATTAACGGGAGGGCTTTGCAGCCTGGGAAGGAAAAGCTGGCAGAAAGAGGTGGCAAGAGAGGTGTTATTGTCACCAGGTGGGGACTGTGCAGCAGTGTAACTGCAGTCAGCCACCTCCTCGGCACCCACTAAGCCAGTTTTGTGTACTGGGACATCTTATCCCGCCAGGCAGGTCAGAACAAGCGATGTTGTTTCGACTGAAGTCATGGGCTCGAGCGAGAGCGGGGAGTGTGATTGATGAGCTGTCAAGCTGGGAATCTCGACTGAGGAATGAGTTTTACGTCTTGCTGCTACTTGCACGCTGGGTCCCGAAGCCTCGTCTTTCTGTGCCCCCCATCCTCAGCAGGATGGGGGGTCAGGGGGGCTCTGGCACCACAAATACCGACTGTCACCTGAAGCTGCCTGAGAAGACTTGAAGGACTCTGCGGAATCCACCACCTGCAGCTTTGGCACCTCTTGCTCTGCATCCCTGCTGCCCCGTTCTTGGTGCGCCTCTGAACGGCGAGTGCGCCGGTACCCACCAGCATCTCACCGGGTTGCTCCAGGCCAATCCTCACCTGCTTCCTGAGCACTACAAGGTGTCCAGAGGCCTGTCCCCAAGAATACTCAATCTCTCTGCTTTTTGTGGCGTGTGGCATCCAAATACCAGGCAAATACGATGCGGTGTTTGCCCTGCCCTCCCTCTCTCCGGTGCCTGTGGCATAACCTGTCACCACAGGTAGGAGAAGACAAGTCCATCCCCAGCCACACCGCACCCGTGGGTCCCTCTGGAGAGGGTCCAAGTGGGACCTTGCAACACAAGCACCGAGAGCTCATAGATCTTGCTGAAGATTCTCTTGACATGTATTTGATGTATTATTTCACCCCTACAGTATTTTCCAACACTGAAGCAACGACTTTCCTGTCTCTCCCAGCTGGTCAAAGCACAGAGAAGCACAGAGCTTAAGGGTCAGAGCAGCCCTTTATTTCACAGCAGCCCTGTTTTTGTACCATAACCACGCTGACCCCTATTTCCAATAATGACCGTTGTGTAGACACCAAGGTTTCACTGGCTTTTGCTTCAAGTTGATTTGCCCTGTAGAATCAAAGTCACAAAGGAAAAGATCTATTTTCAAAATTTAAACATTTCGCAGACCAAATTGGACGCAATCTAACTCCCACCAGCTGTACAGCAGATGACTTTTTCTTGGTTATGCTGGATCTGGCATCGCTTAGGCCCACGTGTCAAACCTTCGCACAGAGACACAGCCATGGATAGGAAGGGGACAAGGGAGCTTGTTTTCTATGACTTGGCAGATGTCAAGGTAGGGATCAAACAGGACTACAACGGGGAGGGCACTGTTCCCCTTCCTCTGTCCAAGGAGATAAATCCGTCCGTTCACAGTGCTGCACCCCATGAAGAACTTCTGGGTCAAGCATTCCTCATCCACCGGGGTCCATTCATCTGTCTCCACGTCCAGTCGAAAAGCTCCCCCGCCGATGGTGTACAGAGCACCGTTCAGTGACGTGATGCAGAGATCGTACCTGCGAGGGAAGAAACCCCGGATCAGAATCAACAGAAAGATCTGGGCCCTGAAATAGTCATAGAATCATTTTGGTTGGAAGAGACCCTTAAGATCATTGAGTCCAACCATAACCTGACTCTGGCACTAAACCTTGTCCCTGAGAACCTCGTCTATACTCACTATGACCTTGGTCCTTATCAAGAGAGAACCACAGGAGTGTTGGTGTGACGGGAGCTCTGCATTTCTCCAGCCCAACCTCTCCTTGGCGCAGCACCAACACTAGAACCTTTACAAGAAAGGTCCCAGAAGATCCCTTCTTACCTCGGAAGCGGAGAGAACGAGATGACATCCCAGCTGTCCGTCTCTGTGTTCAGCCTTTGCACTCCATCATAGACGTGCCCGTTTTCATCCAGGCCGCAGACCACGTAGATCCTGGTGCCCACGCTGGCGGCGTCTCCTCTCTCCACAGGCTGAGCCATGGGGCTCATGCTCTCCCACTCCGAATCCAGCAGCGCCATGCGCTCCACGGCCGGGACGATCCCGTCGTCCGTGCTCCCTCCGAGCACGTACAGGTACAATCCCGCTCCCACCGCGCAGTGGCTGTTGCGGGACTTCTTCATGGCCGGCCCTTCCAGCCAGCTGTTGTCCACGCAGCTGTAGATGAGCACCCAGTCCACGCTGTACCACACAAACTCATCCCGGAAATATCCTCCCGTCACGAAAAGGAAGCTTCCTGGAAAGACAGCAGAGAAAACAGTTACACGAAGGCTAGAGAATTGCTCCTAGAGAACTACAGTTCTCATTAGGAACCACCCCCGGCTGTACCAATGAGGTACAAGATGAGCGGAGATAATTACTACTCTTCAAATGGGTTTGCAGGACTTTACTCCGCGTCTGCACAGATAAGCTGGGCCTACGGGATGCAGTAAATCCTTCCAAGGCTGCTCCCACTCATGGACACACTTGGTTGGAAAGAACCTCAGGGCATCTCGTGCCCAAACTGCCCCTTGAAATGGGAGTATCGCCAACTCTAAATAAAGGAAGCCACAGTATTGCGCTGTCTTGAAAGTCTCCAAGCACGAGGATTTCACCACATCCATGGGTAAGTCTAGCTTAACAGCAACTGTAAATCAGAAGTCACCATCTGTCAAAACCAACAGGAAAGGGCAGGCCGAAAAAATACGCTGCTTAAAGCAAAGTCGTTAGACTCGCTCCTGATAAAGCTGATGTAAGTTCAATTGTTTCTGCTATGTGAAAAGAAATATTGAGCCTTGCCTAACATTCTCACAGGATTAAGAAAAACAAAACTGTTCTTTGAACGAGTACGAACACAAATATGGATGAGGTTTTAGCAACGCTGGACAATGCGGTTTTACAGAAGCAGCTGAACTCCTGTATTCGGGTCTCTAAGCCTCAATTTCGGTTCGCGTTTGCTCAGTCGCATTTCCCAACGAGTTACCTACTGCTGCCACTGCGTATTGCGTGAGGTTCCTGCGCTGCAGCGGAGAACAGGCCTGCCAGCTCTCGGTTTTAGGTTGAAAGAGGAATAATTCTTGCTGTTCCTTGTCATGCTTTCCTCCCAGGACGTACAAGGTGTCGTAACTGCGGCCAGCACGGGGACACAGCTCCGTGTTCCTCCAGCTGGGCGGGGGACAGCTGTCTAACTTCTTTATTAACCTGGAAAAGGTGTCGGTCTGCCCGGGGCGCTTGCTGCGCTTCACCAAGATATCGAGGAAGGACAAGCTCAGAAAAGCGACCCTGACTTCGCCCACCAAATCCAGGAAGTCCTCCTCTCTCGTCGCTGGCTCCTCCGTTATCCACCTCATGATGCTGTCGAAAACCACGTCTTCTCGCGGGACGAAGAGCTCGTCGCTTTTTAGGAGACTCGCCAGCGTTTCTTTGGGCAGGGCCTTAAATTCCTCCTGGCACATCACGTCCCCCCAGTGCGTTAGAGCCACGTTCAGAGCGGACTCGTACAGCTCCGTGAAGGCGAATTGCTGCGCGTAGCTCAGCAGGCCCAGGCAGTTGGAAACGTGCAGCTCCCTCTCCAGAAACTTCTCGCACAACAGCTTCACCCTCCCGAACTGAAGAAAATCAGCCGTTTCCAGCAAGCTGATGACGTTCTCTTGACCTATCAGCACCCGGCCCGCGCGAGCGAACTCGAGTAGCGCCTGGAAAGGCGCCGCATCGATCCCTCTGATCACTATGTGGCGTTCGGAGCTCTCTCTCGCCCCACCGAAAAACATGGCTCGGAAATAAGGGCTGTGCAGCGCCAGGGCCCTGCGGCTGACCCGGAACCGTCTCTCTCCAACCTCAAGAACCGCGTCTGCAACCGCTTCTGTCTGAGGTCCCGGCTCCTCCGGTTCCTGTGCCGGCTCCATTCTCATCGACCGGCAGGCAGTTAAAATTAACTCGGCCCTTACGCGGCCTTTACTCACGGGAGGTCTCTGGAAACATTATCCCCCCAGCTGGGATAAGTACAAGATAAGCCAGACTCGTCCTAAAAATAGAGGATGTTTTCTACCCTCCTGTTTCGCTCTTCAGGCCTTCCTGCTGCTTTCAGAGCAGCAGAGCTGTATAACCGAAAAAATGCAGATTTAATTGGCATTGTCTTAGCTGGGTAAGGCCACAGTGAATTAGAGGAGCTGTTGGCCAAGCGAAGAGCCTGGACTACGAGGAGAAACAACCAAATCTTCCCTAAGCACTGACTAAATATCAAGAAGTTGTAGAACACTGAACCCCTTTGGAAAAAAAAAGTCCCCATTACGATACTTTTCACTTCTGAAAAGAATCAAACACACAGAAAAGCTTGAGACTTTCTGGGAAAAAAAATCACCAATATTCCCAAAGGCACATCCGTCGGTAGCTGAAGTTTAATATAAAATTCTGGATTGCTTGCGGTATTTAGTACATATTTAACTTTATGCTTTAGTAAGAGATGGGGGAAGGAACGAGCCCCTGTTCAAACCCAGATGGCCATCACATATTGTCATCTTCAACCTCAACAAACACAGTCGTGGTACAACCAACAGCTGATTCCACACACTGAACTTTTCCTGAGTGTTTAGACCAAGGTATTAAGCGGAGAGATTTGCACAGTGGCCTTGAACTAGTGCCCCGTATCACCAAGAGCTCATCCCAACACCACTCAGTCCCATTTCTCGGTGGAGAATATTCCGCAAGCAGAACAGCGCTATCGGGATCACGAAACACCTTTTTTTCCCCCTGGAAGGGGCATTTCTGGGAGAGGATTCTGCAAAGCTGCTGTTACAGGGGGTTTTCTGGAGTCACAGGAATGAATCCAATAGAAAAGCATATATACATTAAGAGACCAAAAAGCATTTTCAGGTATTTGACTCCCAAACGCAACTCAAAAGTCTGCACTGCAGAGAAGGGCAGTTCAAGACTCGACTCGGGCTGATGACGAGCAAATTCTGCTCCAAAAGCTCGAAACAAGGGGTCTCTTTTGAATGGTGCGATTGCCTGAAGAACAAGTTTTGGAGCATTAGAAACAAAATGTAGGAAGGAGCAGGACCAGACTACCGGCTCTGCAAAGCACCTCCTGCAAAAACTTCCATTTACAACTGTGGAGAGCTGGGACGTCGGCTGTAAAGCGCTTTTTCAGACTAAAAACCAGACATTTACAAACAGATTCATTTGTATTTATTCACTCGAAATTCCTCAATTCTTGCTATTTCTGCAGTAGAAAAGAAATAAAAAAATGTTTACTTACAAATCAAGTTATAACAAACAGAACCACATGTGGACAGCTACAATATAAAAATACGCGGTAGTGCCAGGCACTGCCTACAACCGAACGTTAGGATCTTAAATATTCTTCCCCTAAAATTCCAAGTATTGAACAGACTCTTCCGTGAGGTTCATGTTGCTCAGTCAAGGATCATCCTAGAAGTCAGTCCAGTGTTTCTGTAGAAATTTGGGAGCCTTCTGATACACAGACCACAGCCCAAAAGATCTGGAACAGGCGCTAGAAAAGATTTTCTTGGCTACGTGGCTTAAAAAAGTGACAAAGTCCTGTACAAGGCAAGAGATTTTCCTGCACGTGCTGGAGCAAACACGCAAAAGAGACCAAAAAGCAGGAAGACACGACGCTTCCCAGCGGAGTACTGATATCTAAGAGGAAGAAAAACATGTTCTCATGTATTTAGGCTCTAGTTAATTGAGGTTTTGTTAATATATTTATAAATGTAAATGACGTCACCAGTGTTCAGGGCATTCTTTGCTAATTTCATGTGGTTGTTTCAAAACTCAGCAGATCAAGAGGGTCTCTGACAATTCCGTGACAGTGTATTCCCTCCCCTAAACAACGTAGTCGCGCATTTATTTGGGTAAAAAAAAAATAATAATCAGAACTTACTTCTTACACACCCCATCCTCTCATCATTTATGGGAAGCCACAAAAAGAAAAGTTGCCCGTTCTTTCACAATAACAAATACACATTCAAACTCCTCCCCAAACCAGGAAGCTGCTCACACACTGAGCGTTTTCTCCAATGATTTGTACCCTTGAAGTCTTGAGAGACAATAAAAAAATAAAGCATTAGCCGTCTTGCTGCTGAATGAAGGGGTTCGGAATGGCTTCCATTCCATCCTGCGGGCAAATCAGAACCACAGAAGTCCCTCTGCAGACCACCAGGCCCAGCTGACGCGTGTCTTCCGTTAATTTGTATTGATCATCCGGATCTGAAAAGCAGAGATCCACAGTTACGACGGCAAGATAAGGAAAAGAAACCGAACTCCATCAGCTTCAAAAGGTTTCTTATTTCTGTGCATCTCTGCATTGTTTTATTGAACACACGGACTATAAAATGCAGCAGTGGTATATGGTGTCTTCAAGACATTACTGATTTACTAATTTTCAAAGTAGCAATAAAGAACTTTACTTCGTATAAAAAGCAGAACACATATATTTTAAAGAATTCAAAGGCCCTTCCATTCAGCTGACCAAAAGCACAATACAAGTGATTAAAAAAGCTCCTGATCCCATTTCAAATGCCATTACAGACAAACATCTTGGGATCAATGTAAATCGGAAAAGACCCTGACTTCAGCACTCCCAACCAGGCTGTGGGTGGGGACAGACAAACGCTGAACACGGCAACAGCCAATTCTACCCCCTTGGCAGGTCGATATATCCAATAAAAATGCATTATCCTCATCTTTAAAAACTCCCTTCTAAGGGCAAAGTTAAAGCTTCAGGTGCTTCCTGTAAGCCGGGAAGAGAACACCCTTCAAAAACACTGTCCATATCATAAATTTGTTTCGGAAAGGAGAAAGGGAAATGGGAGTATTTATTGTTGGAGAGGAAAAAAAGAAAGAAATAATAAGAAAAAAGCCCTACAGCTCTATGAGCTCTAATAAGCTACAGAAGGCTTTAGTTCCACAGAAACACCACGACTGCATTTACACAAAACACAGTAAGATACTGGTTCTCGCTGAGATGCTTTTCCTGCTTTGAACAAACAAAGGCAACATCTCCCTTATCTGAAGGGAGATGCTACTTTACTCCAGCTTTAGAGGACAAGGGCCCCAAATGAGTTATGGAGGAGCTCAAGCAAGAACAACCAAGAATGTTCTACCACAGGGAACGTGCTTCATCCAACTTCTGGTATCTTATCCCTCTATTTACAACTCAGTTATCACAAAGACATCTCAATTCAGATGATGTCAACCTGCAATTTCTGGTTATTCACTCACCGAGCTGTAAGATTTCTCTAAGAATTCTAAATTCTCTAAAAAATTCTCTAAAGAAAATTAAAGAAAATTAGTGTTGGGGAGAAAAACAAATAAAAAAAAGCTTTACAGAGATAGCATGTGACTTACCTCGCATGTATTCAATGGTACCATCGAGCACAAGGTTCAGCAGAGGGTCAAATCCTTTCAAGACGCCACTTGCTGTTGGAGACCACACACAAAACAATGATTTAGAGACCAAAAGCAGGTGAAGGACACACTCAGTTCTCCAGCTCTGGTCCCTCCTTCGAGCGAGGAGACCGAAGAGATCAACCAGCGCCCTCTTTAGCGAAGTGCAAATATACAAGAACCTGCTTTGTGTTGTGCCAATTGAAACGTTCAGGTTTTTCAACTAGTTCTTCAAAACGCTCTTCAAGACATGAACGTTTTTGTTTTCAGCCAATTTCAGGGCATTTTAAGAATATTTCAGCGTAAGAAACTAATTCAAGTCACACCACGAAAATAAAAAAACTACACCAAAGCCAAATAAATACCCTTAGCAAAGGAGTATGGCAATAAATACATCAAGACTATAATATTTTGAAGTGTTTTCCGCAGAAAACTCATCTTCTAGCCACCTCTTAGAACATCTCTTCAGTATTGGCACTGCCTGCATAAGAATTCACTGCAGACAGACAAGCATTTTGTCCTAAAATAGAATGTGATTCCATAAGACTGGTCCTAAATAAATTGCAAGGCTACACAAAACTACCTCCCAGTTTGAAAAATACTTCTTGATTACCAGCATTGCTGTCACTGCTAAGAGCCCAAATCAGAGGCTGTTACAATCCCAGGTGTTATATGAAGATCATAAAGGAACCTGGCATTAATTTTTTTAGAAGAAAATCTCAACTAACGCAAGTAAGTGGAGGGGAAAAATGACACAAGAGCCTCTGAAGTGATGAGGAACCGTAGTGAAATATATTGAAATAATCTATGAACTACAAGTACATTGAGTACGTTAAAAGATGACAGATGTATTAATCGTAACCCCTATAAAAGTTTCTTTGTTGCTTTATGTGCACTCTTGCAATGTGAAAAAACAAGACAAAAGAAACAAGACAGTTGAAGATGACTAATAAAAAAAGATGAAAGAAAGGTGCACGGATGAAACATGAAGGTAAAATAGAAAAGTTAAAGGAGATAAGCCTCGCACTGGTAACAGTGAACAGTAACAAATAAAAGCACCCGCTACTCATTGTCTTTCCTGGAAAGCAACGTGACCACACAGGAGACAAGAGGCAACAAGCAAAGAGCAAGGAAATATGTCAAAATGTAAAAAAAGCTTCATGTGGCAGAGGCACACACCTCATCCACCTGCTCACCTTCTCTGCCACCCTGGAACTTCACTCGGATTGTTTTGTCGATGTATTTGGAGAGATCCAAAATACTCTCCTTCTTCTTCTTCTCCTTGTCCTGAGGGAGAGGAGCAGAGGTGATGTGAGCTAGGAAGAACTTTTCCCTGCTCCCAGTTACATATACAGAAAGAATCATGGAGTCATTTTGGCTGGGAAAGACCCTCAGGATCATTGAGTCCAACCATAACTCAACTCCGACACTAACCCATGTCCCTAAGAACCTCATCTAAACGCCTTCTAAACCCCTCCAGGGATGGTGACTCCAGCACTGCCCTGGGCAGCCTGTTCCAATGCCCCACAGCCCTTTGGGGAAGAAATTGTTCCCAAATCCAACCTCAACCTCCCCTGGTGCAACTTGAGGCCGTTTCCTCTGCTCCTGGCGCTTGTTCCTGGGGAGCAGAGCCCGACCCCCCTGGCTCCAAGCTCCTTTCAGGCAGTTCAGAGATCAGAAGGTCTCCCCTCAGCTCCTGTTCTCCAGCTGAACCCCCCAGCTCCCTCAGCCGCTCCCATCACACTTGTGCTCCAGCCCCTTCCCCAGCTCCGTTCCCTCCTCTCAACTCGCTCCATCTCCCCATGGGCTTTACTACAGCGAGGGGCCCCTATACTCCATAACACTTATTTTGTAACACATCAGCCGCCCCGAGGCCGAGCAGAAGTCCGGGCTCACAGGGCTGAGCGGGGCTCGGGCAGCACCGTGGCCACAACTCGCCCGGGGCATCCACAACCCGCCCGGGGCAGCCGCCCGGGTGCGATCGCCCCCTCACAGGAGCCCGCGCAGCGCGCGCGCCCCGCTCCTCACCGCCATCTTGCCCGCGCCGCCGCCGCCTCCGCCGCCGCTCGCCATTTCATTCGGCCGCTCACCAGAAGTGACGTTCGCACCGCGGCAAAGCTCCTTTAGCGGCGCAGGAAGAGCGAGGGCGGGACCTCCGGGGCGGGTTGCTGGGTTACCCGGTGCGGAAGGACCCGGCGCGGAAGGACCCGAAAGGCGGACCGCTCGGAAACAAAGCGGGCGGCGGTGCGGCGGGCCCGGGATGGCGGCGGAGCGGGCCCGGCTCCGCCTCTGGCTGCTCCTGTATCTCCTGCCGCAGGTGAGGGGCTGGGAGCGCTTTGCGCGGGGAAGCGCTGCGGCGGCAACCGGGCCGGAGGGGGGGGATCGCGGGGGAAAGGCGGACCCGGCGCTGCCGCCGGTGCCCCGGGGGCGCTGTTCTCGCTGGGGCGGGGCGGAGCGNNNGGCAACCGGGCGGGGGGGGGGGGATGGCGGGAAAAGGCGGACCCGGCGCTGCGGCCGGTGCCCCGGGGGCGCTGTTCTCGCTGGGGCGGGGCGGAGCACGGCCCGGCGGTGCCGCAGCCCCGGGGCGGGAGGGGCTGGGGCCGGTGCGGGGGCTGCGGCCCGTGCGGGGGGAGGAGGCGGGAGCAGCGCGGCCGTGGGGAGACCACGGGGTTTATGTGTGTGGATATCTGAGTTTGTTTGGGGGTTTGATGGAGCCAGGCTCTTCTCGGTGACAACCAGTGATGGGACAAGGGGTAATGGGTGCAAACTGGAACACAGGAGGTTCCACTTAAAGAAGAGAAGAAACTTCTTCCTGGTGAGGGTGGCAGAGCCTGGCCCAGGCTGCCCAGGGAGGTTGTGGAGTCTCCTTCTGTGCAGCCATTCAAACCCGCCTGGACCCCTTCTGTGTGACCTCAGCTGGGTGTTCCTGCTCCGNGGGAGTCCAGCGGAGAGTGACAAAGATGCTGAGGGGTCTGGAGCATCTTTGTGATAAGGAGAGACTGAGAGAGCTGGGGCTGTTGAGCTGGAGAAGAGAAGCTGAGCGGGATGTGATCAGTGGGATCAATATCTCAGGGTGGGTGTCAGAGGATGGACCAGACTCTGTTCAGTGGTGCCCAACGCCAGGGTATTTATTAGGTAATCTGGAGAGTATGATGTAGTCTTGAGTCTTATTGGTGTAACGTTGTAACACAACGGTGTAATTTTTCCTCTCTTGCGTACCTTTTCCCTTACTGATTCCTGCCAGTTACAGAAAGACCTGGTTGCCAGTTAACTACTTCTGTATTATTTCTGCATCATGTCAATTTTTCTTTTCCTGCATCACCTCTTCCTTATTCCCCACGTGCCCTGTCCCTTTTGGCATCTCTGTTAATGCTTCAAGCGGGCTGGTAGATGTCAGAGTGGGTCAGGGACTGGCATGGGGTCGGTTTGATCTGTCGGGTTGGAAAAAGCGAGCACATTGGTGTGGAGGGACCGTCAAGTGGTGGATGCTTCTTTCTGTAAGTCGCTCGGTGTGTTTGTGCAGCAGAACGGCGTTAACGCGCTTGAGCAAGCTTTGAGCGGGCTGGCCTGGCACTGAAACAGCCCTGCTGCAGCAGCCGACTGTGAATTTACTGTATGCTGCTCGTATGTTTCTGTTAGCCAAGCTGGCTTGCGTAAAATTTGTTTGAATAACTTGTATCTGAAATACTTCTACATCTCTTGTCGGGGTGGTTTTGGGTGGTACATCATCATCCTCAGCTTGAGGTGGAGCAGGGTGCTCTTATGCATGTGTACAACCGTGATACACCAGGGACTGAGGAATGTTTCCCTCCTTGAGATAGGATAATAAGATTTTATTTTTTTTTTTTAGTAGTGGCCACATTTGTTTCTAAACTCTGATATATACAGGGAGAAGGAACAGCTCGGCTGGTGAAGCACGGCTTGGAGTTCTCATCTGGAAACTGGGTGTGATCTTCTAGATCCAAGTATAATGCGCGCTTAGAACTCGTTTTGGTGTCGGAGTCCTCGCTTTTCGTTTAACTTTCATTCTGACCATTCCTTCCTGGCATTGCTGCCTCTCAGTTGTCCTGAACAACAGCAGATGAGCCTTTGAATATATTGTAGCAACATGATCTTGTTGGCTTTGGTCTTCGCTATGGTACTATAGTAGCTTTCAGCAGAATATTGAACTGAAGTGATGGTTTCTGTGTTTAAAATCAGAGTGTTCTGTAATATGATGTAGGTCAGACAAGTTGAAAAGACTGTCTGAAATTCTGGATTAAGGTGGTGCTTGGCAATTTAGTCTCATGGAATTGTTGCATTGTGAATTTTAAGCTCTCTCCGCTGTACAGTGCTTTTTGAAGGGGAGTTTCTTTGTGTGCGGATTTGCCATTCTGCCCTTTTGGTCTCCAAACTGATCAGTGCAGTTTGTGGGGAAACAACACACCCCAGGTAAACCTTGCTGAGATTCAGGTGGCCAAATTAGCTGATACAGAGCTAATGAGAGGGGCAAAAATTGGGGCATCCAGGTGAGTTTGGGGACAGGCCGGGAGGGACAAACAAGAAGGAGCGACCAGGTCGGCTTCTTGAACCGTGGGTGAGCTGAATTCCTCTTCTCCAACCTTCTTCCATCATTTAACTTGCAACCACCAGTGCTTGTTTCTGAACTGCATTAATTCTCCAACATGACAGAAAAAAAAAAAATTGCTCAGCAAAAAAATGGGAAGCGTTCTGCTCTTTTAGTGCATTAAATAAACCGTGGAAGTGTCTGCTGAGGTTCAGAGCAAACAAGCGTGTTCTCCTCATGCCACAAAGGATTAGATGGGCTCAGTTGCCCTAAAACTTTACACTTCTGTGAAAACCTTTTCCTTGTTTTGCAGCTTTATATAAAATACCTGGCTTTGTGTTAATCATACGACGATATAAAGCTGTGATTCTAGCAGATTCGCAGCTTTGCTTGTGACATGGCACTGGTGTTGGACATGGATGCCTGATTGGTAAACAGTGTTTAAATACAAATACTCCTTATTCATATAGGGAAAACAGATAATTCCCTACTTAACTAGGAGAAGTTACTTCTACTGTTTGAGGCAAGGAAGCCCATCCCTGTTGCACTTTGTTGTGATGTTTTCTAAATCATATGTACTGTGAGAAGTGAGTATCATAAAACACCTTATTGTCACAATGACTGTTTTTCTGTCAGTGTTTGAAAAAGGCTGGTCTGGGTATCCAAACACTTCAAAAAAAGGGCCCTTGGGGGCTGTAGGAACATTGTATAGGACATTATGACTCCTCGTGGGTTAATCTAGGACGCCGAGTCATCTCGAGGATTAAGAACCATCCCAAGTGTTGCCACCATCCCAGCGCATCAGCTGCTTTGAACTGACTCGTGGTGTTTGATACCTCGTGACATAAGTAAAAACACAACTGGAAGCATCCAAGCCCTCTGGTACCGAAACAAGAAACCCTGATGGCTCTGCTGAGGTGCAAGGATAAGAACAAACTTGTGACTGTTAACAGACTTCAGAGCTATGATTCCAAGTGATAATTGCTTTGTAAAACGTCTGTGAATCCTCATTCCCCACCGACTCCGTTCTCCTCAGGCTTTCTAAAACTCTCTGCAACCTCTTCTGCTTTTAGCCCTGCTCATATTCCTTTTAATTCCTCTCATCCTTGATTTTTACTTGGCTCTTGGCACAGGAAAGCACAGAGCTTCTCAAATGTTCAGAGCACTTCACATTAAGAGCCTTTTATTCCTTTAATATTTCTTTAAAGAAGATCCATTAAGTTGCTCAGCAAGCACAATTGTGTATTAGTGTCTTCGCTGTGGCGTTTGGGTTTATTCCTGACTTCCAGTAACGTTATCTAAATGGAAATGTAGCAACACACCCTGTGCTTGCTCTCTTGCTTTAAAGATGTGTAGTTTAGATCTTGTAAGTGTAAAACTTTTAACCGTACAGGTCGATTGTTTCTATATATGCATAAAGCTGTTCGATTACAGGTCGCCAGCTCTCGCAAAACTGCCTGAAGATTTGGGAAGCAGTTGGACATGTAATGCTCAAAACTGAGCTACTTGGTCTTGGTCTGTTGTATTTGGGGGGTTTTGTGGGTTTTTAATTATTATTATGTTTAAATTTTTATTTTAAGCCCAGACAGATCCTGTCTTTTCTTTATGTCTGCATTAGGATCTCTGTGGCTTGTTACTCTTGAAAGTAAAATTCAAGATAATAACAATGGATTATTTTTCAATACTTCTCCCTTTCGTTGAAGGGGTTTTAGGTGTTATGGTTGGGTAGCTGAGATGTGAGTTTAAAAGTCCAGCATGGCAAAATAGTTGGAGTTTTTTGCTAAAGGCATTTTTTCCTCCCCACATGTGCACAATGGTGTCTCCCTTCTTCCACAAATATTTGTATCTTGTAAACTTGCAAGTGACTTTAATTTGCACTGAAACAAACGGTGTAACCATAATATCGTAGATTTTAGGGCACTAAATGAATGCTAATATTATAAAATAAGGAAAAAGGTGGTGTGTGAGTTATCATAGACCAATTACGTACAAAAGAGCTAAATATAAAGATCTTTACCTCCTGTATATTTTTAAGGTGATGTTTCTTTGCTGCTATGCAGTAGAATGGCATCATTTATCCTCCAGGCAAGGTGGACATGGGTTATTTAAAGGATGATTCTTTGAAGTGTTTCAAAAAGCATCTTTTCACCTCGAGTGTCTCCTATGGGCGCAGCATCACTTCTGTGGTTTAAGGTTTGAAATACAGAGGGAGAAAAGAGAACGACGGATTCTTTTAGTGGATTTTTGAACAGATGTGCAACAAAGGTGAACAAAAGATGCACCTTTTCTGCTGCCTCCAGTTATCTTTAGTACCTTGTTTCTCAGCTGCTACCTGGAGAAACAAATCTGTAAGATGTATTTGTAACTATGTAATTATCAAATCATTAATCTGTTTAGGCCGTGAATATTAAACTAGATGTTGACAGATTAATCTGTCACAACTTTCTAATTAAGTAGCATTGATGCTTAGGGATATCACGTTGTGTTTCTCTCCGGTACAAGGTTTCATCAGGTCCGATTGGCACAAAGTTCTTTGCTTTGGGAAAAACTAAATCTGAGCAGTTAAACATGTCTTCAGTCAATAACTTCAGTTTTGGTTAAGGGTGCTGGACAGGAGAGAGAGGAGGAAAAATGGGAAAGGAGGAGTTGGGTCCATGGGTAGAGAGAGGACAGTAGGACACGAAGGGGATGGTCGAAAGATAATTGGGTTGGGTTTTTTCTTTGTTTGGGGGGGGTTTTGTTGGATTTTATTTTTTTCCTGAAGCTGCTGCTGTGGGTGAACTGATGATCTCTGCTCATCCTGTGTCCTGGAGTCGCTAATGAATGGGCAGCATTCCACTAGAACCCAAATGTGCCACTAGTTAAGAGCCAGCTCAGTTATTGCATGTGTTTCAGATATTACTTTTTTAAAACATTTCAAAGTGCTGAATGCTGGTAAGGATTCTTGAGAGTTCTCGGTGAAAAGCCAATAAAATGGAGAAACCTCCCCGTACAATAGGAAGCAAATGGTCTTGGAACACAGAAATGATAATAGCAAGAATCCAGTTACATTAACAATGTTTGGTCTTCCTAAGCATTGGGTTCCAAAATCACTGACCTAAAATAGTATTTTATGTAGTTATATAGTTTATACAGTATTATAAATGCCACATTTAACATGGGGTCAGTTTTTTCCTATCTAATAGCTCGTATATAATTGGTATTTGCTCTCAGCATCGTCTTTTTATAGTCTATTGCCAGACAGCACTACTGAAACAGTGAAGTTGCTCAGTAAGAGAACTGTGAGGCTCCGAAGCAGTAATTAAAGTATAATAAGACTCTCCTTCAAAAAGAACCGTAGGTCTGCATCTGTATAATTGAATTTTAAAAGGAAAAAAAAATTATATATATGTATATATGTATATGAGCAATTAGTGGAGATGGTGCCTGCAACCCCGTTGTTGCTGCCCTGCAGAGCATGGAAGCATCCTGTAGAAATGAATGGTGACTTGGATGATGTTGTAATGAAATTCTGTGTGTCATCTTGTTCCAGCAAGGAGGAGACCCCCCTGTCAGAGAGAAGCAACGCTAGGGACCCATTTGTCACTTAGAAATGAGAAGGAGGATTTCTATCAGAACCCTTAACCTGCAAGAACAGCAGAGCCCGTGATACACTTCATGTTTCTTCAACCACTTCTGAGGGCAGGGAGGATTTACAGTTATTTTGGTTCGGTTAATGTGAGACTGAAGTCAGCACTAATTAAATAAAACCATCACTAGTTGCACATACTTCCACGGTTGCATTGTCTTCCTGGGTAAATACCTGCTAGGACTTGGTGTGCAAGCAGACACCGGCGTCAACTCCACAAAAATATTGGCTTTTGCAGGTTCTGTGGATGGTATTGTAGCATTTCTGGTGTGGCTTTTTGGCTGGAAGATGAGGAATATATCTGGCACTCACAAAATTGTGTTGCTATATGGAAGGAGGGGAGGAAGCAAGGAAATATGTAAAGGAACAGAGCTCGTCGTGAAGAACAAGAAGATTGTAAATAACTCTGTAAGAAGTGTTTGCTTGTGATGAGCTGTCACCCTGTGCTGGCCCCTTGGTCTTTCAGTATTCCTGGAAAATGGGCTGATACGGTCTGACATAACTGAAATAATGAGGAAATTATGACATTTGCTATGTATTATTTTGCAGGGATGGGAAGCTGAAAATATCTGTTAAAAAAGAGAACTTCTAGTGGTTAGATGTGGTTAGGATGCTTACCCGAATAAACAGACTACAGAAAGTGTATCACAATTGAGAAAATGCCTTAAACTGGTGTATTTGCTGCAGAAGCGAATCTGCCTAATGTATCCAAAGCCTTTATTTGAAGTATGATGGAAATAATAACGAATTCCACCGTACTCCATGCATAAATATTGAAACTTGGTAGAATCCTTTTGTTTTTCTTTAAAATACAAAGCAGGCAAGTCAACAGCAAGATACACCTCTCACTTCAGTGATTTCATGTGACCTAAAATCCCCATAGTGACATTTTTGTTGCGTTTTCAGGTGTGCTGCGAGTACGGGATGGTGCATGTCCTGTCCGAGAAGGGGAGCAGCAAAGGAAAAGACTATTGTATCCTCTTCAATTCCCAGTGGGCCCATTTGCCGCACGATCTGGGTAAAGCTGTAAGTACCTCGCCGAGCAATGACAGAAGAATGTATTAAATATTACGAGGAAACTTCTGATTTCTAATTTGGATTAGCAGAATTTGGAGTGACTACTTTGTTTGCTCTACGTAGAAAATATTTTTCTCTGTTAAGATCACCTGCTGTGGTGGGAATATTCCTTTCCAAGCAGCATGCAGAGGGAATGACTATTTGTGGTTCAAACCAAAACCCGTCCTTTTGTATAACACAAAAATGGCACTTAAAAACTCCTTTCCAAGCACAGGTTCTATGATACAAAATATATACCACATGGCCTTGCTATGAAATATGATGAACTGTGACCTTTAGTTCTTTCTCATAGCTACTAATTGTGGACTGATACTCTGTTCATTGTATTCCTTAATCTACCAGCTGAGTGCTACACGGAATTATTAATGTTGCTTATCAGTGTGTAATCAAGTCTTAATTACCCGTGGTGGGTTTATTGCGACTGCAGATCACCTAGATAATCCAGCTCAGAACCTGCAGCTGCCTTTGCCTCATCGAAATTCACTGGGGACATATTTAAGTAGCTCTGCAGGAGCCAATATAGTCCAGAAAAACTTGCACTGAACTGAAGCTGAAGCATTGAATGAATTCTAATACAAAGTATTAGAAATTGTTTGGTATTGGTGTTAGAAATTATTTAGTATTAGAAATTATTTGGTATTGTATCACGTATCTATGGATTTCTAACACAAAGTGTTACATGTGTCAGCTTTTCAGGTTAAAACTCTACCCTGGCGCTTCTCAAACCCCTAGCAAGAGTGGGGATGGGACCTGCTTGTGTTAGCCCAGCTCACACCGAGAATCAGTTATTTGATAGATAACTGCACTTCTCAGGTGACTTTCAAACAGAACTGGGCAAAGATTTCGCAAGGAGCAATTTCTGCTGCTGTTATTTCTAAAACCTTGAAGTGTCTTTGGGCTGTGCAAACATCTCAGAGCAGATGTCTTTGGGTCTTGGGAGGGCCAAAACTTGGGAATTGGGGCAGGTCTGCAACATCTCTGAACCACGAGCAGTGAGAGAAGCAGCTTAGAATCCAGTATCGGGGTGCTTAGGATGCAAAATCTCAGCTAACTGGGTATGGTTGGTTCTAAAATGGAAGTTTATTTTTGTCGCCTATGCTTTTGTACTTTAACTCAGCCTGTGCTTGTGTTTCTTGCTGTTTATACTTCAAATCATCTGAGCCACCCCAGCAATGATAACGCTTTGCTGTACTCCTACATCCCTTCAGAACAGACACAGTGCTGAAGAAAACATGCAAGTGCAGATCATAACTGAAATTTTATTACCAGCGGAATTCTATACAACAGGTGAAGTGAGACAGGACCCAGCGCAATAAAGAAAGCAGCAATGTTTCAGCTTTCACGTTTCTCTGAGAATATTCTGTCACTCCGTTACTTGAAAGTTCAAAATTACCCTTTAGAAACTGTGGTTTCCGCTCTTGACTTCTGATATCATTTTATTTTACATATGTATGTATTTAACTAATTTATTTCTTTGCAGTCACTCCTACAACTGCAGGATCAAACAGCATCTGTTTTGTGTTCTCCTTCTGATGTACCTGATGGGGGATTTAATAACCAAATCCCCATGGTGATGCGAGGGAATTGCACCTTCTATGAGAAAGTGAGGCTTGCGCAGATAAACGGAGCTCGTGGGCTGCTGATTGTCAGTAGAGAGAGGCTGGTGAGTCTCCTTCTGTCTTTATATATTGCTGATACTCTGATGTTGGATACTGTCTTCAGTGCTCATTGCTGGTATTTCATGCTCCTCTTTATAATAAATTTATATATGTGTGTGTTTATGCGTGCATGTACATTGCATCACTATGTGTAGAAAAATACATCGAAATGAAGGATTAATTAAACAAGAGCAGGTCTCATTGAAGTAGGAGGAGTGTTGCTTAGAGCCTGTGTAACATTCAAGGGCTCAAGAATTATCTTATATCATGAAATACTGGAATGGAAGGAGGAGGTTGGTTTCCTGACTCATTCTCGTGCCTTCAGTGAGATTCAGAGCACAGTGAATCGAGTGCTTTGGGTTGAGCTGGAGCATCACCAGGGCCTGTTCTGGAAAGTTGGCAGTTTTGAACACCGTAGTCAATCCTAGAGTGGTAAAACCACGACCCTGATGTGCAAAAGATGCCGCTTGAAGTTTGGTTGCTGCGTTTTGCTGTTGCAGTCTTTAATGCCTTGGGCGTACGTTCTGACTTCCAGTTTTTGCTCATTATGTTCCTTTCTAGAAATTTTTCCAAATCAACAGACACAGAGCTTGCAACTTTAACTCTTTTGAAATAGTAGAAATATTTGCAGAAATGAATATGATCTTACCTGCTCTGAACTGTCTTTCAGGTTCCTCCTGGGGGTAACAGGAGTCAATATGAAGAAATAGACATTCCTGTGGCTCTGCTCAGCTATACTGATATGTTAGATATTGGCAAGGTAAACTTGATACTAAATGCTTTGATTTGTATTATCTCATTTAAATGAGTCACTGTTCAACACTATTCGAAGTCCGTCTTAAAAGCTTTGAATCTGCAGAGAGTTATACTCATGAAAATTGCATTGCTATGTTTTGAAAAAAAAAAAATGCAGCTCTCTTAGGAGGTTATTTGTCATCCTCAGAATAAAATCAGAATGGAGCTTGGTGCTGGAAATAAATGTCACTAATCTATCAGATTGTTCTTAAGTATTTCTAACAAAGCTTGATTCTGAGGTTGCTTAGTGAAAACTAAATAACTGAAGCTTTGCTGGGGTGGCTTTTTGGAAGTTCTTCATAACTTGTACTTGCCCCTGCAGAGTTTCGGCAGCTCGGTGAAGGGCGCGATGTACGCACCGAACGAGCCCGTGCTGGACTATAACATGGTGATTATATTCGTCATGGCCGTGGGGACCGTTGCAATTGGAGGCTACTGGGCAGGAAGCAGAGATGTGAAAAAGTGAGTAATTGGAAATGTAGTATGTTAATTTTCTTCTATTTTTCACAGAAAAAAAAAATAAATAGATACATGGGATTTATGTGAAGATGGCCTGGTAGCTCTGCTAGTGAGGTTTGGAGACTGTGTCACCAGAATGGGAAGATGCTGATGTGACATTTGAAAGGCCCTGAGCCTTGTCGTGGCTTTGTCACTCTATGAAATTATTAGAGTTTAATTTAATTGTAGAGATTTTTAGTATTTTGCCTTGTCAAAAAGCCAAATATTTGAAAAGCTCAGAAGGAAAACTGGATAGTGATGGGCTTCCTTTTGCAAAAATTCACCATCAAAATATTTTGTAAAAAAAAAATAATAAAAATTGTTTTTACTAGTATAGTGCAAAACAAACTGATTAGATGGTTAACATACCCTGTGTCTATTATGACTCTTTTATTGAAATTTTATGGCTACATTTTGCCGGTAAGTGGAGTTGGAGGATGGGGGTCGTCTGAGCCGCACTTATTTCTAACGTTTTTACTTTATATACACAACCTGACTTCAGGGTTTCTTCTGAAGTCAGCAAATTTATTCTGTAGTGATTTTCAGGATTCTTTTGAGTTCTTAGTGGATGAAAAATAGTACTCTTGATAAACTAAAGCAGCAATTACTGCTTTATGCGTTGTGTTCCATCTGATGTTCATGTATCCATGTAAAACGTGGAGTCCGCTGACCTGAGTGGAAATCGCTGCAGACATTGGTGTCGTGTCACGTTTCCAACCCCATGTAGTTCTCGCTGGAGATTCGGTGCCCTTTCATATTTCCTTGCAGGAGGAATGGACTGATTTTTAACCCTGTTCCTGTTTCAGGCGGTACATGAAGCACAAACGCGACGATGGGGCAGAGAAACACGACGATGAGACGGTCGATGTGACTCCAATCATGATCTGCGTGTTTGTGGTGATGTGCTGCTCCATGCTGGTCCTCCTTTATTTCTTCTATGACCACTTAGGTACTCTTCAAGTTGGATTTGTATTGATACATCTTCAATATCACAAGGCTGCCATCATTTAAGAAACATTTTTACTCTGGAAATAGTTATGAAATGACTGTTTTCTGCCATGTTTCTTCATTCCAATAAGATTTAAAACCCTGTAAGTAGAGTAGATTTCTATACCTGCTTTTACTGACATTGTATTAGGTGATCATGGAGCTTCTTTCAGATATTAAAGCCTATTAAGTAGATACAGACTTAATGTCTTCCACCTTTTATTTTTGTCAAAGGTGTCCTCAAACCTATACTTGTCTTTTTATTATTGTTCAATTTGACATTAAGTTATGGGATATAGGATCAATTTTTTTTTTTTTGCCTTTATAAAGATAAGTTTCTACTTATCAAATTGATTGACAAAAACCGCAAGAGTCTAATGCACCGTGATCTCCATCCTCTTATAAGTTATGAAAGATGCACCCAATCTGTATTAATTCATTTTACTACTGAGTAAATTCAAGAGTTCCCTTATGATGGTCACACATACTCATAATGAGAAGATAAACGCTTCACCACAAATTGCTTTTTAGGCTTATGATTTAATGACTTACTTTAAGAATATTAGCAACAGAGGGTTTGATTTGTTAAAGTAGCTATTGCATAAAGTACACCTGAGTAAAATAAGCTAGAATTAGATACTGAAAGAGCAAAAAATTTAATCAATAATCATTTGAAGTCTCTGAATTTCACTCTCACTGGTGAAATGTAAGCCTTATTTCTCATGTAAGCCTTATTTCTCATTCAGGCTTTTTGATTTTGTTCTTTATTCAGCTGAGATATGAAAAAAAGCACCTCTTATCCTACTGGAACTTACTATTTTTTCTTTCTCAGTCTACGTTATCATAGGAATATTCTGCCTGGCTGCCTCCATTGGTCTGTACAGTTGTCTCTCTCCCTTTGTAAGAAGATTCCCCTTGGGAAAGTGTAGGTATGTGGCAACTTTTAAATAATTAATAGGCAAAAGTAATTATTAGGTTGAATAGGTGTGGGATTTACAAGGTGGTTTCGTACTTCAACATGTTTATAAAGGAGGAGGGTAACTACATAGACAACTGTAGCTTTGGTGTGTTTCATTTTCAGAATCCCAGACAACAATTTGCCTTATTTTCACAAGCGTCCACAGGTCCGGATGTTGGTTTTGGCTGTATTTTGTATCTCTGTCAGCGTAGTCTGGGGAATCTTCAGAAACGAAGATCAGTAAGTGTATATTTTAGTTTTTGTGCTAGAAATCGTAATGTGCTTTACAATATAAGTCACTGACATCTGTAGAAGCCTGAGCTTATCCAGAATTTAGGAGCAACACGAAAGAAATTAAAAGACTTGGGCAGAAATTCCTACTTGTTCCTTATGTACTTTATCTTGTTGGTTTAAGTTACAGAAAACTGTCTCTTGTTAAGCTTGAATTTCTCTGAGTCCCAGTCCCTGTTCTGATCTCTTTGGCTTAAAGCAGCTTTTTGGGAGTGGTGTGGACAGTTGGACACAAATTGTCTGACTTATTCCTTCAGGTGATGGTCTGCATGCGAATAAGAGCTGTGAAGACTCAAACCTTTAGTTTCTCTGGTATGAGTAAATAATTCTCAATGTCCAGTATTGCCACAGTACCTAATTATAGCATGTTCTTCCCACTTTTGTCAGGTTTTTTTTTTTATTTTGGTGTTGGTTGATTGTTTTTGGGGGGATTGTTTGTGATATTGTTGCTGTTTGCCCCTTACCTTACTCCAAGATGCTCCAGTTTCCCCGTATATAGGGGATATGTTCATCTTCTTGGCCCCTCTAGCAGGGAATTGATGTTGGAGCTGAAATGCCATCTTGTTTCTGCTCCCGGTCCCATAGACACCGCGCTCATGCCTCTAATGCCCATTGTTGCCTTTGCGTGGTCCGCTCTGTGTTAGGGCTGCAGGTCATTCACTCACAGAACTCATAAATCAAGGAAGCATTGACTTTGAAACACTTTTTAGGGCAATAAGTGTCAGGCTGAAGAGTACAGAATACTATAGAGCTGTTCTATCCTGGGATATTTAGGACTAGGAAATGCGTTTTCTGCATCAAAGCTGGAGCAAACCCGAACGCCTCCTGCACAAAGTTCCATCAGCAAGTGCTCAGGAATTGATTAGAGCAGCATAATCTCTCATCTGCATCTAGACATTAGTGATTTTAAGGAAACCTTAGTGGTTTATATCTCAAATCCTACTTCTCTTTGGTCCTAGCAATCAAGAGTAAAGAGCCTTGGTACTTTTGTACCTGACTTGGAAGACGCAATCAAGAGACAGCCCCAGCTGTACCCTCAGCACATGGGGCCATACACACAGACACAGGCCAGAGCACCCCAGAACTTCTTATCTTGGTACCACTGACCTCATTCAGGCAGTTTTCAGTCCAACATGCTCATCCAGCCTGCGCTTCATCAGCTTCTCTAGGAGGATCTTCTAAGAGATCCTCAATGGAAAACCTTCATCTAGATAAATATCCCTCCTGCTCTTCCCTCATCCACCAAACCAGTTCTTTAATTGTACAACATTATCAGGTTGATCAAGCACAACTTCCCATTTGCGAATCCACACTGACAACGATGTTGATTTCAAGCAAGTACTTTTAATAAAGTTTTTTCTCCCAAGCGGGTCCTTAGTGAGGCCAAGGCTTGGTCTGACTTTCTTGCTGTTTCCTGCAAAAACATCACTCTCCTCTTCCTTTAGGTGGGCCTGGGTTCTGCAAGATGCTTTAGGGATTGCTTTTTGTCTTTACATGTTGAAAACGATTCGCCTGCCTACATTTAAGGTATGAAAGCTAAACAGATGTAAAAAAGCCTGTATATAGTTGAAGGGGGGAGCCACTTATAATGGAGTCGTTGGCTTGGAAATGCACTTCTGTTCATATATAGCTTGGAAGAGAGTGATGTGATGAGTATAAATAGCCCTATAAGTGAGATGTGATTGTTATGTTTGGTAATTTGAAGTTCTATAGAGTTTTGACTGCTAGTAAATCACACACCCCACACTCACTTGAGGGGTGTTTTGGTTTTGTTTCTTCAAATTTGACACACAATCGATGCATCATTCTGGTGTTTTTTCAAATCTTCCAGAACTTATTCAGTATCCTAAGATAAAAATCAGTATTAGTCATTTAGTTGCCCCATAAGCAGCTCTCCAAACTGTGTTTCAAGTTCTCCTCACCTATAATTTTGTTCACCCGTACGGATTGTCCGAAGTAACGTGGATACAGTTTCAAGCTATGCCTGGTGTCCTTCAGAGAAAATATTTCTCTTAATATTTCCTAACAAATTGAAACAGCACCATTTCCAGATTTGACATGATAAAGATTTTTAGGGACTAACATGTAATTTTGTATCTAAGAATTACTTTCTTATACTTGGTGCATGTGAGACCAAATTACTCCATCTAAAATACGTGGGTAGGTGACTGGGTTTAGTCCCTGTTAGTTCTTGCCTTGAATAGTTTTAAGTTGCTGATTGATAGATCTTTGCTGTTTACTAAAACACAGTATGTAAATACCAAGCATCTTGTCTCTTCTTCCAGGGCTGTACTTTGCTCCTCCTGGTCCTTTTTGTATATGATGTATTCTTTGTATTTATCACACCTTTTCTAACAAAGGTAAGGAAATGACTTCTCTAGTGCCTGCTGCTCACAAAGTGTAATAACCTGTTTCTCTGTATGCTCCTAAATGATCCCAGTGAAGCGCTAATATACAATTTTCTCCTTTTTTTTTTTCGCTTTAGACTGGGGAGAGTATCATGGTGGAGGTGGCTGCAGGCCCATCTGATTCTGCCACTCACGAAAAGGTACTGAATGTCATCTAAAAATAGGACACTAATTTTCAGCTATTACACCTTCAACTGCTTTAAAATTCAAAGACCGCAAAGCCGAAATGGAGATGCCATGCCCAAAAATAATTGAATGTGGAAATAAGGAGTCCTGGGCTCTCTGGAAATCTGCACCAAACACAAGGGACAAAGCAGATTTTTAGTGGTTCATCACAACAACTTGGGTCGTTTATCTTTAAAAGGGTTTCAGTGGGAGGAAGCTGGTCAGCTCAGCTTCACAAAAACATGTGGCTACACTTGTACATGTGATTTATTGCTAATGAAGCACCATTTTTACTTAAAGAGATAAAACTTCTATGATCAGTCTGTCAATCCATACTAATTTCTCTTAACTTCTTACATTCTTTAGTACCCCTTTAGTTTCAGTTTCATTCACAGGATGAATTATATAAAACAGTAATGATAACATAAGTAGATAAAATTATTCTGGCACTAATATAAGAAAAAAAAGAAACTAAACTTTCTTGAATGTACTGTATTAAGGAGAATACATGTTTGCAATGAACCTCGCCGTACTGTGCCTCAACATTGCAAATTCTGTAATAAATAGGAACACTTGGGGGGAAAAGAGTCTTTAAAGTGATTTGAAAAATTACTTTTTAAAATTATTCAAGTCTTTACTCTTTTCAGACTTCTATTGCAACCAGAAGAATGAAATATAAATGGTTATTTCTTATGCATGTGGCAACTTACTTAAATTTTTTACATTCCTGCCGTTAAAGCCGAGTGGCTGCACATGAGAACTTTGAAATTAATATAATGTTTTGAGGTGTCTGTCACACGGAATTGTCTTGGCTCTTTGTTTTTAGAAAGTATTTCGTCACTCCTGTCTTAAACACATTTTGTTAGTTGTCACTAATATAAAGTATTTTAAACATAAGCATCTATAACGTAACAAAAGATACATTTGCTCTATCTGAAGTCTGCAGTTTCAATACAACAGAAACAAGTTCTGGTAGATGGTGTCACTACATAGAGAAAACAGCTGCAATCTTTATAAAATAAATAAGTAAAAGTTAAAATATTTATAAAAATAAAACACGTCTGTCTCATTCCAAGCTCCCAATGGTCCTGAAGGTTCCACGGCTGAACTCATCGCCCCTGGCGCTGTGCGACAGGCCTTTTTCTCTCCTGGGCTTTGGAGACATTTTAGTTCCAGGTATTTCTTGTTTAGTGCATTCAGAATTTTACTTGTTGCGCTGTCGTATTAGTTTATGCCTTTTATGTTCTTTTTTTTCCTGCACTATTCACTCTTTCTGTAAGAAATTAAGCGCACGTTAATCTTATCGCTCAGTTTCACGTTCAGTGATGTCAGGAAATGTAGGGAAATCTCAAGAGCTGATTTAGCAATTGATTTAATAGTATAAAACATCCTTGATAGTGTGGTGGCAGAGGAAATTATTTGTCCATTTACACACATAACTGGCCACTCTAAACTTCATCTTTTTGTTAGGCACACAACATGCAGTGTTTTACCACCTTCTCTCCAGTTTGACTTCAGATAGTACATAGGAGCATCTCTGGCACTGCAGCAGGTGAAAACGAGTGTGCATCTTCTGGCTTTCAGATTTCTTCTGGAAATAATTCGTTGATTTTCTTGCATTTTGGGAAATACAAACTGTGTCATCCCCGTCTGTGTCCCTTCCCCAAACTGTAATAGGTGGAGTCACTAACCATAAATTCCTGCTGTTTTTACAAGGAGCCGGAAGGGATGAACTTACCCTTATTCTTGGTGTGAACACTGTATTTTTACAACTGTTTATCAGGGAAGGGATGACATTTTGTATCTAGGACCTGTGTATTTGATGTTATTTTTTTATTAGAGTGCTTCTGTTGTACCAGGCTTGTATTATCATATAACTTTTTGTGCAGCCTCTTGAATGATGCTGTCAGAATATTTAAACACTGGGGTGCCCAAGTGTTTGGAAAAAAAAAAAATCTTAGAAGTTCCTAGATAATTTGATAGATTTGTATATCTTAATATATTTGAAAGCCTGTTGTAATTGTTCTTTCCTTTCCTAGGCTTACTGGTAGCCTATTGTCATAGATTTGATATCCAAGTGCAGTCATCCAGAGTCTATTTTGTAGCCTGCACAATAGGTACGTGTGACACCTGCAAACCTCACCTACAGGAATTGCTCCCTTTAAAAATGTACCATTGATCACGTATTTCACTGTTTGTTTTTTGTTTTTTAATTCTCTTCCTCCTTTTGTTACTAAACAGAAATATTTTAGCAAAGTACTTTCAAGGCTAGACATTCCATCACCATGTTCTCTGTTGTCATTTTCCAGAGCTACCGTATATAAAGGGAGCTTCTTGATACCACGGTTGATCTCACTATATATAACCCTTAGATCTACACTGTCTTTACACCACCTTAGTTGCAGAGATCAGAAGGTCTCCCCTCAGCTCCTGTTCTCCAGGCTGAACCCCCCACGTCCCTCAGCCACTCCCATCACACTTGTGCTCCAGCCCCTCACCAGCTCTGTTCCCTCTTCTTCACTCTCTCTGGTCCCTCAACGTCCTTCTTATGATGAGGGGCCCAAAACTGAAGACAATATTCAAGGTTTGACCTCACCGGTGCCCAGTACAGTGGCACAATCGCTTCTCCAGTCCTGCTGGCCACAATGTTCCTGATACAAGCCAGGATGCTGGTGGCCTTTTTGGCCATCTGGGCATGCACTGGCTCATGTTCAACCCCCCCAGGTCCTTTTCCTCCAGGCACTTTCCAGCCGCTCTTCCCCAGCCTGCAGCGTTCATGGGGTTGTTGTGACCCAAGTGCAGGACCCAGCACTTGGCCTTGGTGAACCTCAGACAATTGGCCTCAGCCCATCACTCCAGATCCCTCTGTAGAGCCTGCTGCCCTCCAGCAGATCAATCCACCCAACTTGGTGTCATCTCTGAACTCCCTGAGGGTGCACTCGATCCCCTCATCCAGATCATTGATAAAGAGATTAAACAGAACTGAGCCCTGGGGACACCGCTCGTGACCGGCCGCCAACTGGATTTAGTTGTTCTTGAGCAGAGCTATATCTGAATAACTGTTTTGTTGGGTTTTTTCCCTCCAGCGTACGGCATAGGGCTGCTCGTGACCTTCGTGGCCTTGGCGCTGATGCAGATGGGCCAGCCCGCCCTCCTCTACCTGGTGCCCTGCACTCTGCTCACCAGCTTCGCCGTGGCTCTCTGGAGAAAGGAGCTGGGCATGTTCTGGACGGGCAGCGGCTTTGCGGTGAATACCAGTTTGATATGAGTGTCTTCGAGAAATACTAATGTTATAAAAACCTAACTAAAATTAAAGTTGAGTAAAACATTGCAGTATTATCAAACAAAATCAAAGATTTTTATTTTGCTTGAATGTTTGTTTTTTTACATACTTTTTTCCCTTCAGTGAGGCTTTCTCTTTTATAAGGTTTATGGCCTCTTAAACCGGCTGTTGAAAAGTAAAGTAGACCTTGCCTATCCTTCTTGATTCTGCCATAGTTTTACTGGTTTGATCTCTGTTGAAACTCATGGTGGTGGTGTTATTAATATTAATATCATGTTTTATAATATTATATGAGATATATCCTTAAAATCTTTTTCTTCGTATTTTTGCATAGCTTACTGCTTATGAAGGTAGAAATCAAGTTCAATATACTAAGTTATCACTTTGTTTCACTGCGGTACAAGTGAAACTGATTTTATTCCAAAAGGAATCATTTCTATCATGATACATTATTATAGATTTTGAATACTTCAAGGGCAAATCTGTCAAGCTAGACGTTCCCCCCAGTGAGTTTTATTTTGTTATTCAACTACTTGTGATAACCTTCACAACTTTTCCCTAGAGAATAGAATTTAATTGTTGGAAAAATATTTGAGATAATCTGAAATGTGATGTTGCCAGTTGTACGTTGATAGCAGAAGGTGGGCAAAACCGGAGAATGACAAGGGGCCCAAGCGCCCTTTGTTCCTGCGTAAAGAGCAGGAAACAAAGACAGGATAATTGTCTGCGTTACTGGAGAATGATAATGGAGATGATGGACTTTTAATCTTCTCCCTGTATGACCATCACTCCTGATAACGACACGGTAATTCTTGCCTTCCATCACTGACTGTGATTTTCCCTTTGCAGAAGGACCTACCTCAGCCTCCCCTGGTGATCGCCCCCGTCAACTGCCCCGAGCTCCCCAAAGAGAGCGGCAGTGTCCCGGCCCCCCCGCCGGACACCGAGCAGGTCACCAACCCCACCCTGCACGTGGAGGAGCCGCACGGCGCCACCGCGACCGCGGAGGAACCGGCCGATACCAACGCAAACACGGACCAGTCCGAAATTCCTATCGCACCGAGCGAGGAACCAGCTGGGCAGAATAAGGACGACGCTGAAAACAAATGCCTAAGCGCAGAGCAAAACCAGCCGGAATAAACGATGCGATAAGAACTCCTTCTTTCCCCTCACAAACATATCCATGTAAAACCAGTATGTATTTAGGACTGGTTTAGTAGTGTTTGCGTTCGGTGAGGAACCTCACGGGGAGTCTGATCATCAAATCCAACAACGAATGTGCTGCCTCCAGCTTCGGTACAGCTACACACTTCAAACATCCTTCTGAAATATGGTGCTCTACGAGGGTTCTGATGTACGGATTTCAGTGATCATTTTATTAGCGAATGCCTTTTGACCGTTCCATTTTCATTATACCGGGGTAGTATTAAGAGTCTTTATTTACACAGTACTCTGTGCTCGTGTGGGTATTTGCTGCTTTAGCGTAGCGTAGGTTAACGTGGAGGAAAAGCATTGAACAATTCTGCTACAATGCTTCGCTGAGAGAAACACGATAGGTTATTTGTTTTTTTTAGCACTTTCCCTATTGTCTCTTTTTATTATACTTTACTTTTCCCTACTTGTCAAAGCCATTGATACAAGGGAATGCTTTAGTATAAACTGACATTCAGGAATTGCAGGGGATGGTTACATTACCAGCCTCTGAAAGGATTTATACCACCGCGGTGCATTAAATGCATCTCTTTAACCTTTTTGTCTTTGTTTTTACTTCCAGGTCCCTGGGTTGGCTACTAGTCTAGTTTAAAAAATGGAGCTACAGGAAACTTTCTAAGCACTCGTATGAACTCGAGGGGCTGTTGTCTGAAAATAAACAGTGTTGGTCACAGGACACTGTCTGGAAGCAAAAGCATATTAAGAATGTTTAATGTTTTAGAAATAAAATACAAGCCAAATAGGTTAGTAGCACTATACTAAGCTTAATAGGCAATATTTTTATCGGGAAAATTTTAAAGCAGTAAAAGATCATGTTGGGGGTTTTGAGCTTCTGCTTGTTATTCGTTTCAGGAATATCATTGCGATTCCTAATTCTGAAGGAAATAATCTGGTGTTTTCTTGCCCAAGGGAGCACATATGGTGCTGTAGTCAGTTGGGATTTGAAGTTACTTGCTGCTCAGTAACTCATCAGCTGCCTCAGTCGTGGTTTGTCCGTGTCCCAGGAGCAGCCAAGGCTTGGCCTAGCAGGGTCTAGATCAGGCTGTGATCTACCTGATTATTGCACCTCTTGCTCCGTGACATTGTGAAGGACTAAATTTGTGAATTTCAAACTCTTTGGGGTGCAGCCCGTCTTACTTTGTGTTCCTGAATTGTGTGTTTTCCTGTATAACATGATTGAGTCTTTTGTGCATCAGCTTTAGTACACAGACGGATGGCGTGATTTGCATCGTATTTATCGATTCCACCTAAGAGCATTTGGCTTTATAAAGGGATCTCCACTTGAATCTCATTCTCAGAAAGCCTCAAACGCTTCACGTTAAAACCGAAAGAGAAAATGGAAGTATTCTAGGATCCTAGAATATCATTCCAGATTGCACCATAGAAATACTCTTTGGAGTATTTGAGAGCCCAAAATGTCATTTACAAAACTATCATCGCAGTGTACGTGATCAGAGGCAAAATGCTTTTAAACTAAGAGTTTCCAGTTGGCACGTTGAGTTGCATTATTTTAATGTCTGTGTGTTAAATATCGGCCGTTGTCCTTTTGTCTGGGTCTTTCCAAAGTTTGCCCTTCGTTTTTGGGATGATAACTCATGTTTTTCTCTGTTTCACCTGGAATGGATGGGATTTTTTTCTCCAGAACCTGAAAGGCTTTCTGTAAAACCACCCTGTGGCTTTGGAGTTTTACCAGCTCCTGCTCGAAGCCTCCGGCCCTGTCTGATAAATTGATTTAATGGTGAGTTTCTTGAAAGGCTTCCCAAATCCCAAGGCCTGCGCTACATTTAGTTTACAAATCACCCCAATGGAAGCTGGTAGTGCTAAAGAGATCTGGGTTTAAACCTCCTCTTTAATGGACTTTTTCCAGCAGCAATCTGAACCGATTGTTACGAATGAAAAGCAACAGAGACATTTTACTGAAAACTTCAGCCAGCTGGATTATGCCTTAATTTAAGCCATTGTATAAGTATGTATATTAAATTAAGAGAACAATCTTGTGTTTAAATAATGAACTTGACAAACAGCAAGAAAACACGTTTGGAGACTCGCTCGAAGTTTTTCTGCCTTGGTTATCTTTCAGTCATGTTATTTGGAATAGTTTTTTGTATAATCAAAGCCAGTAGCTTTCTGGTGATGAAACATTAGGTTTTGTCATTTACTCGAAAGTGTATTTAACATTTCTTCTCATATATCGTGGGTTAGGAAACAGTTTATTTCTCAGATTGTTTATAACTCAATTAAAATAGAAGAATTCCTAACACTTGTAGGCATTTAACAGTCGATTTGTTCACGTTACATCCTAAATGGGTCTGCTCGGAGCGTGTGCTTCACCTCACGTTTCTGCGGCTTTTCCATCTATTTTTAAGTGAATTTTTAATTTTAAACTACAAAGATCAATGCAGGAAAAAAAAAACAACCAAACAATAGCTTCTCAATGCAATATCTCCAGGTGAAGTGTGTGGACTGGCAACGTGTTTCGTCCTTTGGCTCTTCCAGTACTGTACAAATGGGCTGACCCTGGTGCACCAGTTTGGCTACGACTGTTCGGACCCTGATCCTGGGCAGTTCAATCCCTTCCAGCAAAAAAAAAAAACCCAAGTCAGTGCTTTTTTGTGTGTTTTTTTCCCAAAAACCATCCTGACCAGCTCGATGTAAAACTCAATGTTGTATAGAAAAAATGTGAAGGTGTTTTCAGTGTAACCGATTCCGATTTTATTTGATGATTGCAGATCCACATCCCACCCCAAACTGGAGTTAAAGTGCTCCAAGTAACGAAATGTTCGTGTTAAACGAGTGTTGATGCGCTTCTTGTTTACATCTTTCACACACTAAACCTTTAGTTTCTATAAAACTTCAATAATAAGGTTTCTGAAAATTGGTTTGTGTTCAAGGGAAGCACTTTTTTGAGTTAAAACAACCCCCAAACGAAAAAAAGATACTGAAATACAATTTGGAGCTTTAAGAACGTGGCTGCGTTAATTAATGGATTAATACAGTGCTTGGGAAACGCTGTGTATTCACCTACTTTGTTCCGTGGTCTCTGATGGGCAACGGGAGGCTCAGAGAATTTAAAGGTAGTTTTTTATTTAACCACGAACCGTGTTGTCCTGTAGGTTTTTTTGCTTTGAAAGCTCTTTCAAAACACAATATTTGGGTCCACACGTACGCTCAGTGTCTCCTGCATATCTACAGTTTGTAGAACTTTTCCTGGCTAGACAATTAATAAAAATAATAATAATAATTGGGTGTTTAGTAAACCTAGAAGTAAATGCTGACGTGCAGCTATTTTAGTGCAAGATCCTGCGCTTCTGTTCTTGTCTTTTCTCTTTAGCTTCATGGTTTGGTAGTACGAATATTTCTGTTTTCTTGCACTACACTGGCTGTTTAGCCCCGTAATATTTCTTTTTAATGGCAGCTTTAATTATCAATTAACAAACCAATATTTTGTATACGCTTTCACCGTTTGGCCTGTTATTTATAGTCCGTTCATGGGTGAATAACTGAGCAGGAACGTGCAACGAGCGCATTTTGACACAAGTAAGCGTTGAAATTATAGATAGACCAGCAGACCCAAATATTTGTCCAAAGCCTGTAGAAATGGTGCCTTTTTCCATGACGAATATAATCTCTGACGTTTTAAAATAAAATCTGTGTAAGGGCTGCGTCTTCAAGAAAATGAGTATATTATTATTATTAATATTATTATTATTGAGTCCAGAGAACAGGAACCATGATCAGAGGTCTGGAAAACATCAGTAACAAGAGAAGTTGAATCGTTGGGTATTTTATCCAGACTGGTTTCCCAGCTGCCTGGCAGGATATGATGGTAATTCACACTAACGAGCTCTTTAGCTTTTCAGTTTAAGCTCTGTGCCAATGGTAAAATAATAAAGAAGGGCAGTGGAAGCGTTTACTCCAGAGAGGTGCAAAACTGCTACTCCAAAGAGAAAACCTAAGGGCGTGTATGATAAATAACCAAAAATCTGAAAATCTGTCCAGGTTCCACCTTTGCCTTCCCCTCCTCCAGTTTGGCAGGTAAATATTCCCATTATGTGAAGTAACAATGAGGTTTTGCCGCCTGCAGATTAGTGATAGATGATAAATCATGCTTAAATTGTTTTTTTCTTGAATTGGCAACTAGTATATTGTGCAGAATCATCTATCATTTCAGAAACTAGTAGACTAGGCTTGGCTTTTTGCCTCAATTTGGGTTCTGTTTTCCCAGCAGCTGTTGGCAATATTGCGATTTTGGTCCTGTTGTTGTGCTGGTACCTGAGGGTCACAAGTGTGGGTGCTCCTGGGATCATTTGGCAGCATCAAGTTCAAGTTTCTCGTAACATCTTTCTGCACGTTGACGTGCAAGTTCAGCTCCGGGTAGCAAACTTCACCCTGGTCTTTATCTCAGAGATCTTTGAGATGATTTGTAGGCCAGAGATTTTGGGTTGAGAATTGCTGACACGCGCGCCCTGTGTGTTGTGAACTTTCTTTGGGTGTTTATATGAAACATCGATTAGCTGAAAATAGGCAGAGAGGAGGTCTCAAAATAAATAAGCGCATTGTAGCTCCTAAAAACAATCAGTGGCTGAGCTGGTAGGGTGCCCTGTAGTGGCAGATAACCAACGTTTAATGGAATCCTAGAATGGTTTGGGTTGAAGGGACCTTCAAGCTCATCTAGTTCCACCACCCCTGCCATGACAGGGACATCTTCAGCAGCTCAGGTTGCTCAGAGCCCCGTCCAGCCTGGCCTGGGATGTCTCCAGGGATGGTTCAGCCACCACCTCTCTGCCCAACCTGGGCCAGACTCTCCCCACCCTCAGGGCCAACAATTCCTTATATCCAGCCTGAATCTCCCTCCTTTAGTTTCAAACCATCACCCCTTGTTCTATCACAACAGGCCCTGCTCGGAAGTCTGTCCCCATCTTTTTAAGTCCAGAAAGGCCACAATAAGGTCTCCCTGGAGCTTCTCTTCTCCAGCTGAACACCCCAACTCTCTCAGCCTGTCCTCCCAGCAGAGCTGGTCCAGCCTCGGGTCATTTCTGGGGCTCCTCTGGCCCTCTCCAGCAGCTCCATGTGTGTCCTGTGCTGAGGCCCCAGAGCTGGACCAGCACTGCAGGTGGTGCTGAGCCAGAAGTTTATGAAGGATAGAAGTGGCTTTTTAAATCTTAAAAGTGTAGCTATGTTCAGGAAAACGCTGTCAACCTGCTTCTCTGCTGTGGATCGAAGTGTGGATGGGGAAGCTGGTGACATCTGGGGGGAAGCAGAATCATTCAAACATACTTTTCACAGCAAGAAACCAGCAGTGTTGTGGGTTTATTTTCTTTATTTTTGTTCTATTTTTTTATTTTTCTGATTGAAGTTGTCCCAGTTCAGGTCGAATAAAAACTTCAAAATGGCGGTTCAGGTTTCGTTCGGCAAAAAGGACACAAAACGGCGCGGTTCAATCTGGTTTGGGTCAGAATCTTTTTTTTCATAGACCTCAAAAAAAAATAAGCGTGTTACAAATGTTACCCCAGGCTACGATGTGGCACCAAGCCCATGTGGGGAGATTGTCTCGTTTAATTAGCAATTAATGGCAATGGGGCTGCTTGTGCTGGTGGCTGCGGCCTGTTCGTCTTCAGCTCCCGCTTTGTTGCTTGTCTTCTCCTTTTGATTCTTAATCTTTCTTGAGCTTTCGATTCTAAATCTTTCCCAGAGCCAGCGCAGCTTGTGGGAGAGCAAAGAGAAATCTCGTATTTCATCGTCCCCTCCAGTGCTGCCTGAAAAGCAACCGGGAATCGGTCACCACAGCGCGGCCCGGTGCCTGGATCGCGCGTTCCCTCCATCACGTTTTACCACTAAAATTTAGTCTTTTTGATCCTAGAAGTCACTGACATTAAGTATGAGCTCCAGTACTTTCAGCCTGGTAACATATGAAAGCAAAAACGACTGTTTAAAGGAAAATACGGATTTGCGGCCTTTACCATAGATGGGCCGCTCGTTATTTTTAAGCCTTTTCCTTGAGTTTCTCCATCCAGCTGGTGCTGGAGGAGCTGGAGCTCTGGGAACATCCCAGCGATGCCGAGTCCCATTGGAAATTTGTTGGTGTTACTTTACTAAAACGGAATTATTGGTGTTTTGTGCGTGGATCAGACGGAAGGCTGGAGGTGAAAACGTAGAGCAGTATGACGAGGATTTACGCGATGACACCTATTTGCTTAACGCTTGTTTCTTGGGTGCTCAATAGCGGCTGCTTTTAGCAAGGAGGTTTATTCTTGGGAGGTAACATAAGTAGAACAATTTTAAATGTCTGATGTCTTTGTGGAAGGACTTTGTAATATTGAAATAATAGTACGTAGGCTGGTGTTACGAACAACTCCACAGGTTGTTCATTTTAGCGCTCGTGACGTTTAACTCTGCATGGTTATGCATGAGGAATCAACTTTTTAAGCTCGTTTCATGTGGTGCCGAAGGAAGGATTTTCTTCTGATCCAAAACCCAAGATGTATTTTTGCTGGTTTAAGATTTTCTATGCACTTTGGCCCATTCATTAAAATAATCAAAAAGCTAAATGTGTTGGCCAGTGTAGGGCGACCGGTGTGAAAATGCTGATAAGATCAATATCCTTCTCCCATTCCCTGATTTTTACCTTGCGTCTATTTATGTCGTCCACTAATTACAGACACTATAGATATTAGTTTCATAGTTTTAGTTTGCTGGGTTGCTGAATTTGGACCCAATTTTGTGCAGAGGGCAACTCTCCCCTTTAACAGCCCATAGAATTTTTAGTATTTGTCAGGTGATAACTTGCAAAATTGGTGCGTGGTACCTACAAGGGTAGAAAAATCATAATTTTGTGACTTCTATCTATGATATCAGTATCATATCTATGGTACAAGTACGATTTCTTTGCTGCTGTTGTTTGCAAGTAATAACAACTGAATGTCATCTAACTGATATCTTCCTGTGCTGACAATAGCATAGAGCCATGGCAAAGACCGAGAGAAAAACCAATGTCGTTTCCATGTAGAAAAAGGCATTTTTGGTAAATATTTCTGGTTTTCCAAAACTGTACGTCTTACTGTAATACTTGTGTTTTCAGTTCAGGCCAGTGGGTTCTTCCCACCCTGTGTCTATAAAGCTCTTTATGGTTTTGATATCAGCCTTGGATCCGATCGCACAGCTTATCATAATATATCTATTTTTCTATATGTAAATACATTGTAATACAGAGCGTTTCCAGTGACCAAATGCCGATTTGCTTCTTCCTTCCGGGATGTAACGTGGGAAAAATCCTATTTCAAAATTAACGGGGTGGGGAGGGAACAGAATCTTAGGACAAAAGATGAGAAATTTCTCAAGAGTTTTTGCGAAGTGAATTTTCCCTGGAGCAATCGAGCCTATTTCAGGTGAAAGAAAACAAATTTGGAAACGACTGGTCAACTGAAATTGCAGTGTTTCGGTTTCTTTTTTCTTCTGCTTTGCTTTTAAAGAACACTGGAATTTACTTTCCTTTAGCCTGTTTTAGCTTAAAAAACTGTACAAATTTTCTAAAACTGTAAAATAAAGATACTTAATTTTTGAACTTAATTTTGGTATTTTGTATCGCCTTGACGTTTGAAATCCCGTTGTTCGCTTCTTTTCATTGTCTGCGCGGTATGTGATAAAATGTGATAAAATCTCTTGCGATGCAAAGGATCGCGGTGCAGATTCCCTCTGGATTCCATGCAAAATTCTTAAGATTTGCCGGTGGCTTTTTCCAGTTTTCTGTTAACGTGCAAGACTCGGTACCAGAAACGGGGTTTTGTGTCCCCAGGTTATCTCTTTTTCCTCCTTTTATAACCCTGATGTGATGGTTGTGTCGGTACAATCGGTTTTGACTGATCTGGTGTGTGCTGTTGCTTAGGAAGGAAGGTGGTTACTGATAGTCCCTCTTTTTAAAAAAATGCTTAATTTCTACTGAATTACAAGGCAAATCAGGGATGTATCCAGGAGTGGTACAAACAAGGGTTTGTAAATGAGACATTTCTTGTGTCGCCTGGCTTAAAATAAAAATAAAAATATTGCAGGACGGCCTTTCTGTTCAGGCTGTTGCTGGGGAATCAAGAGGGAGCTGCTTCCAGTGAGACAAAGATGGCTCAGAACCAGAAAAACTGGTTTTGTGTTAAATAAAGGGTAGTAAATGTTGAGATACAGCCTGGCCACAAAGCTCATCCTAAGGGGTTCTAAACTTCATCCTATATTAGTTGACACAGTAACTAGGATTCTAGATTTAAACATCCACTTGTATACTAGAACTAAATTAGCAAAATTAAGAAGTTCCGTGACTTTTATCTTACTGTATTTGTTGGATAGACACAGACAGAACGTTTGCGTGTCTTTTTCTTTTAATAATTCTTGATCTTGGCACAGAGAATTAAATAATTCAAGCAGGATGATGTTTCCATCGGGGTCAGGTGAGACCCCAAACTGCTGCTCTGCTGAATTCTCACCCTAGAGCTGGCCTGTGGTTCTACCCCACGATCCATCACTATTGATTATCTATCCATCGTTATTATCTTAATTACATTCAAAGCATCTCCCAGCTCTCCCAAGGATGTGTCCTACGTGACCATTCCTGCATCCGCTGGAGCCGTTTGTGTTGACTGGAGCGGTTTGTGTTGACCGAAACCACCTTATCTATGTAGAGCTCCTCGGGCCTTGCAGCAAGAGCCCCCTGAGGCATCTCTGGAAGGAAAAGCTGGATCCTCCTCCCAGTTCGATGGCCCAGTTCAGCCCAGGAATTGGTCTCTGCACAGGCCTTGTCTTCAAGGCATGCTGGAATTCCCACCCCGAGCTGCCGCCCCAATTGCTCCAATTCATGTGAAGATCTTCACTTAATTGCCCAGTTTGAGCCGGTTCATTGTCTCAGAGGGTGGAATGGGGGGGTCCTGGAGCACTTTGGGAGTTGTGCCCATGGGGACAACATCCATCCCCACCCACAACTGAGCCATAGACGAGGTTCCTACCCACAGCTCGCTTTCTACAAGTTCCGTAGCTCTTGCCACATACCTCAAATCGTGTCAATCTTTTCATTGCTATTTTAGAAGGGGATGAAGATCGGGTATCATACGTAGCGAATAACACCCTGGAGGGGTTTAAAAGACATATAGACGAGGTTCTTAAGGACACGGTTTAGCGGTAGAGTCATCTCCCCTCCTCCTCTTGTTGCTTTTGCGGTTTGGCCCAACAGTTTTGCCTTTTCCACTCCCACAAAGACAGGTGCAGGTTCTTCTTTATCTGCTGAACTTTTTGGAGGACGTCAGGCTCCTGCTCAGCTCTTCCACGGGGACAGACGGACGGACGGAACAGGCGGTATGTCAGTAAATACAGGAGCTGTTTGTGGCATTCGCTGCTCACTTACAGCCAAATGCGTTATTATTCAGAGATTGCTGCGTTTTCCTGGTTCATTGGACCTGCAGGAGGTATTTTAACCAGCCAGGTCGTGGTTACTGGTGCTCAGGAGGAACTTAAAGAGGTTTCGGTGGTTGCTGGAGAGATGTTGGGAGTGAAAGAACATGCTCTTATCCAAACCAGCTTCAGAGAAGTCTCTGTGATCATTTTATAACTTAAAAATCTTATAGTCTTTGCTCGCTTTGCTCTTTAAACACATGAGCTGCTAACGTTTGCCATTAATGGTGCAGCTGCTTCAGATCAGAAGTGGTAACTGGGTGAGAACTTTGTCAAGCAGCAGGTGAAAAATTCAAATTAAAGCAAAACCAGTTCTCAGTTTTTTGTGGTTTTTTGTCATTTCGAGGTGGCAGAAGGGTCATTTGTGGGTTCAAACACCGACTTCAGCACAAGGAACCCTGCCCAGGTCTGGCCTCTGCTGTAGGTGCGTGTGATGCTGGATGATCCCTGCCTGTCCTTGGGCCATTTTCCTCGCACAGAGATTGTTATGATGATAAACAGAGTACGGATTATGAGGCCTACGGACGTCTGACTGCAGAAATGAGTAGTTTTTTTTTGTAAAAGCGCTCCCCTTTACTCTTTTCTGTGCGTGGGATGCTGCTTGTTAATGACCCACACGGTTTTCCTGCGGGGGGCTGCAAGTTCTGGTGAGCGGGGTGAATCCAGCGCTGCTGCCGTGATTTTGCTTTGTGCCCTGCTGGCGCAACCTTACAGATGAGAACAGGAGTTGCACAGCGAACCGCAGAAACTGCACTGCGGGCTGGGGGCGTCTCTGCTCGGGGAGGTGGAGGGGGGAAAAAACCCCCCCGTGCTTAAACAGCAACAAACCGGCTTTTCAGGGTGAGCGGTTCGCGGTGCTCGGGCTGTGCCTTTAAGCTGTGTATGCAAAGTCCCGTGTGCCGCCCCCCGCCCCTGAGCGGCTCCCGGGGCCGGAGCGGCCGGTGCCGCCGGGCAGAGCCGCGGAGGCTGCGCTACCGGAGCCAGCGCTGCGGGGACCGGGGGCTGCGGGCAAACACCCCGGGGGCAGCGGGGAAAGAGGAGCAGGTGAGTCCCTGCTCCTTGTTCCCTTCATGGGCGCGGGGGCTCTTGGCTGGGCTGGGAGGGCGAACCCCCGCAGGTTCCCCCGGAGCTGCATCCGCGACCACGGGCAGCGCGATCGCTCCTGGGTTCGGAAGATCCGGGGGTTCGGGCAATCCCTCCTCCTCCTCCTGCTCTTCCTCCTTGCTTTTCCAGCAGGGTTTGCTGCCTGCACTCCGAGATTTCCAAGCAAGTGGGAATTTAAAACTGCTCCTCCCCGCTGAATTTTCCCCGCCGTGCTCGGGGAAATTGCTTTGCTTGTTGCTGAATTTATTGCCTTTAGGAGAAACATCGAACCTTGTATTTAAAGTAACAGATGCAAATAACTCCAGTGCTTCCTTTTTAGTCGCTGACGCCTAAATAATTTTCCTTATGTGTTCCTGAAGTGCATTTTAGTGTCTTTTCAAGTCCATGTGGCTTCCAAAGGATTCTGGGCAGGTTGGGAGCACTTTGCATAAACCAACTGGTGATGCTGGAGGGGATTTGTTGTCAGACCGAAGGAACCACACAAATGGTCTCCCAGTTGAATATCTATGGAAGTTTGACACTTCTGCCCGTTGTGTCTTGCAGGTTTTATTATATTTCTGTAGGACATTTTGTCTTTTGTGTAATAACCAGCTTGTCTTCAGCCATACCAAATGGATGAGGCTTGGTGGAAAGTGGTCTCTGGGATCTTTGAAAGTCCTGGTCAAGGAGGCACGTCTTAGTTTCTTTAATACTCTGGAAACCAAACACAGAGAAAGGTCTGTGTTATTTAAAAGCTATAACAAATCATGAAATATTCTAGAAAAAGAAAAAAAGTTCAGGTTACTTCATGGGAAATAAAAAACGCAGCTCTACCAAAATAAAATAAGCAACCCTAAAAAAAGCGACATTATCACTATGCGAAATCCGTTAGTGATGCAGCGATGGCTGCGAGCAGTTCTGACCCTGGCATGGGGTGAATCTTGTAGCAACCTCTGTGGTCTTGGAACAGCACCAGCGTTTGAGCTCAAGTGATGTTTCTGCAGCTGGATGGTGCTTTGTTCCCAGCGGGAAGGAAGAAGGGGCCTGTGAGAGCTGCTCCGCATCTGCTCGTGCTCCAGATGGGCCCCCCAGGGTTGGGTTGGGTCGGGTAGGATCCCCCGTGTTCTGCACAGGGAGGGTCCTGTGGGGGAACGTGCCGAGAAAAGCAGCGCAGGATCTGAGCAATATCTGAGTGGGATTTGAAAAGGATCTGAGCAGGATTTGAAAAGGATTTGAGAAGGATCTGAGCAAGATTTGAAAAGGATCTGAGCTGGATCTGAGCGGGATCTGAGAGGAATCTGAGCAGGATCTGAGCGATATCTGAGCGGGATTTGAGCGGGATCTGAGCGGGATTTGAAAAGGATCTGAGCAGGATTTGAAAAGGATTTGAGAAGGATCTGAGCAGGATCTGAGTGGGATTTGAGTGAGATTTTAGTGGGATCTGAGCAGGATTTGAGCTGGATCTGAGTAGGATTTGAGCGGGATTTGAGCAGGATTTGAGTGGGATCTGAGCAGGATTTGAGCTGGATCTGAGTGGGATTTGAAAAGGATCTGAGCAGGATTTGAAAAGGATTTGAGAAGGGTCTGAGTGGGATTTTAGCGGGATCTGAGCAGGATTTGAGCTGGATCTGAGTAGGATTTGAGCGGGATTTGAGCAGGATTTGAGTGGGATTTGAGTGGGATCTGAGCAGGATTTGAGTGGGATCTGAGCGGGATCTGAGCAGCATTTGAGCGGGATCTGAGCGGGATTTGAAAAGGATCTGAGTGGTTTCTGAGCAGCATTTGAGCAGGATCTGAGCAGCCCGTGTGTGCCCGCATCCCCCGGGCTCTGCTGGGGTGACCGAACGTGCTCACAACCTCAGCGCTGAAGGTGACACCGTCCTGCATCCACACTTGTGGACTTTCATTCCGCAGCCTCTGGAGTCAATGACAAAAATCCCATTGACCCAGATGCTCTGAGCTCCCGGCTTCACTGCTCTCTCACCACCGGCTGCTTTCTCTGTGTTAATTCATCTTTTGACAGAGTATTCACAGCAGGAGACTGGATTCAGGGTAGCGTAGGCGTTTCGTGCCCATGAACTTTAATGCCAACGTGTCAAACTAATAACAGCTGAAACTAGATTTAATTTTAAAAAAAGTAATTTACACTTTGCTTCTAATTTATATAAGATGGTAAGAAAGAATAAAAATGTGATTATCTGCAAAATGAAGACATCTGCTTTAGCCCCTGCTCCCCCAAGAACATCCAGTCCCATTATGTCACCAGTGTCACCGAGATCGTGGTTTCTCCCACAGCCTTTGCGCTGGGTCGGACGCGGTGTCCCAAGGAGGAAGGTGCTGTCACTAAAGGAAATGCCATGAGTCGAGCATGTGAGTTTTTCTTGGCCATTCATGAGCTGAAAAAGTATCAAATTATATAGTGCTCCTATTGTGAAAAGCCGCTGGACAAAAACGGCACTTCCTTGCTGAGTGGATACTCCCCGTGTGTATTCAGTATTTACTATCTGTACCGAGTTTTCAAGCCAGCACAGTCAGGGGGAGGAAGGCAGCTTTTATTTTATTGTGTAATCCACAGCTGAAAGCTTAAAAAGTAATTGCAGGTACAAATCTGCCCGGTGCTCTGTCACCAACGGGAGAGCTCGAGGTGGAGCGTCTCCAAGGTGGAAATGATGTTAGAGCCTTTGTTACGGCGGATAATCGGAGCGGTGGGAGCTCAGCCTGTCTGTCATGTCCCAGCTGAGCCCGTGGAGCTGGCAGGCAGGGAGAGGATCCTCTTACCTGTAAATTGAGAGACATTGGACGTCCGAGAGGGACAATAAACAAGGCTGCACAGTGTCATCGGGCTGCTGAGAGCCGGACTGCGGCTGCACCAGAGGCAGCACCAAGAGAGCTGAGAGTGAGCGGCCGCTTGGGGTCGGTCCCAAACGGAGTGGCGGGGACGTTGGTTCACTTGCTGGCAGTGCTGGGGGCTCTTTGCTCATTTACCTCGATAGAAAAGCTTAACAAGGGCAAGTGTAGGGTCCTGCAGTTGGGGAGGAACGACCCCAGGCACCACTACAGGTTGGGGTTGAGTTGCTGGAAAGCAGCTCTGCAGAGAAGGACTTGGGAGTTCTGGTTGACAACAGGTTGGCCATGGGTCAACAATGTGCCCTGGTGGCCAAGAGGCCAACGGGACCTGGGGTGCATGAGGAACAGTGTGAGCAGCAGGGCAGGGAGGTGAATCCTCCCCCTCTGCTCTGCCCTGGTGAGGCCGCATCTGCGGAACTGGGACCAGTTCTGGGCTCCCCAGTTTAAGAAGGACAAGGAATTACTGGAGGGAGTTGAGCAGAGAGTGACAAAGATGCTGAGGGTTCTGGAGCATCTTTGTGATGAGGAGAGACTGAGAGAGCTGGGCCTGTTCAGCTGGAGCAGAGAAGCTGAGAGGGATCTGATCAATGGGATCAATAGCTCAGGGTGGGTGTCAGAGGATGGACCAGACTCTGTTCAGTGGTGCCCAACGCCAGGGTGAGGGGCATTGGAGTCTACTTTTCCATTTTGGGCTTTCTCCTTCCAGACCGAAGTGATTCTGTTTCTGCCGTATTTCTCCTCTGAAGTGCCACAGGTCTTATCTCGGTGATAAAACCCTTAAGTCCTTCACTCACCTTTGGCCGTTATTTCCTGAGGCTGCAGGTGGATTTGCTGTTGATCCTCTTGTCTGCCCCAAGCAAGTCGCGTGTTTTTCATACCGAAGCCGTCGTTTCGCAAAGGCTCTGTCTGGGTGAGGACTTACAGGTGTGACCTTAGGCCACGAGATGGTTTTACAACCCTTGTGTCTGAAGGCTCAGCAGATACCAGGTTTGCTGTGCTGGGAGCCAGACCACCCTGTAATGGTACCAGCTTCATGTGGGATAAAGCAAATATTTTATTAACACAGGGTTATTCAAGTGGTTGCAGCACATTGGCTGCCCTTTGTAATCATCGTGTTGGAGAAAACCATCCAAACATGCTAAAATGTAGAGAGGCAGCCCAAAGATTCCAGAGCAGCCTGGGCTGTGATAGCTGGGGATGTGAGTTTTTTCTCATATTCGTTATCTGTAAACGAAGTTGACTTTTGAAGACATGGGTACCACTGTTTTTTTCCTGCGTTTCCTCCCTGTTTCTTTCCTCTGCTCACCAGATCAGACAAGAGGTTTGGCCATGTCCTCATATCAGAGGATGGCAGAGGAGCAACAGGAGAAGCTGGAGAAGAGCAGCAGGGACCCTGATTAGTTCCATCTCACTTGTATCATCAAAACAACACCCAGCCATCGCCAATTTTGTCTGTTATTTTTTTTTTCTCAGATGCAGTTGTCCTACCTGTAAAGCCCATTGGTAGTAAGACCACTGGCCAGCGTATCTGGACCAGATTTTTGAGCTTATTCAGCATCCTGCAAGAGAGCCGGTGACTCCAAAACCTGTTGGAAGCACACAGGACGGATCGCTCATCTGTATGTATCCAGGTCACAGGGACCACTGGAAAAAAGAAAATGTTTCTACCTGTCTCCTCTCAGCCAGAACTGAATTGTCAAACGGAGATACTGTTAGAAAATACACAGGGGCCCAACGTGCCGATCTCTGCCAGGCTCAGTTACCGCTGAAAAAGAATATTTGGAGGTCTGCTAGAAAAAAAAAAAAGAGGCATCTTGGACAGCCTCTCCCTTCCTCTCCCCTTTCTCTCTGTCCGTTGCCTCACAAAGAAGTGACCTTTTAAAATCTCTTATCTGGAGGCTTCTGTTTAAAGAGCTGCTGACGCCTCTTGGAAAACACTGAAAAGCTCTTCTGAAACTGCTGCTGCTCCCTGGGTCGCTTTCCTCCCTCTTTCTCTTTCATTGCCGGATGGATTTGCATTAGAAAAGGCTGTTCCTCCACAGGTTCCCTGTTTGCTGAAGTCACAGCCTGATTTATAGTGTCAATAAATTGCTGCTTTTGCAGCCCAACCACTCACAGCATCTTCTGAACCGGTAGGAAGGGACCAGGCGAGCTGTCCCTTGGCAGGACAGAATTTGGGACCCAGGAAGGAAAAGCTGGGTGGGTTTTGTGTTCTTAAAGCTGTTGATATCCAGGCAGAATAAATCTGAGAGATGAACTTGCCTTGCCAAGACTCTTCTGTGACCTGCAAATCTGAAGTTTCCCAGCAGCTCGAGGTTGAGTCCTCAAAAAACTCGCCCTGAAGCTGAGGAACTCCGGACCTTTGGTGAGAAGGTTGGACTTGATGTATTTCGTCTCTGCCCAACCAGACTGTCTTAGATGGACTTTTGTGCACCAGTCTGAAGAGAAGGGCTGTGTGTCTTCTGCCAGCCTGTGAGAAATATTAATCCAGTAATTTCATATAACACATTTTAGGGCCAGAGGAAACCGGTGCCCCTTCTTGCCCCGTTAGGCTTCTTGCAAAAACCAACAGGGCTGAAGTGCTGCTGATGGAATAACGGGCGATAAAGGAGGATATGCCAGGCTGCTTCATTCCTATCGATATCCAGTTGTTGATGATGTGCAAAAAATAAAGAATGCCAGCAACAGTCTGGTTTGTACTAGCAAGAGTGCAGAGAGAAAAACAAGATAAATGCCCTGGTTTTGGCACTTTTGAGATCACAGTTGGAGTCCTGTGTCCCATCTGAGCATCTTCAGTGCACAAAAAGTATTGATATATCGGAAAAAGTTTCGCAGAGGCCACTGGGTCCATATCAGGAGGCAGGAAAGATCATGTGAAGGGGTTTTGGTTCCTGTGCAGGAGGTTTGTGCCATTTGAAGGGAAATACTGGAAGCACCAGTGTCAGCGCTGAGCACAGGGAAGGAGAAACCTCTCATCAGGATGGTATCATAGCTGTAATTAAAGCACAGATTAATTGCTCTGCATCACTAGGCACTGGGAGCTCCATTGCAGGGAGTTTTGTCATCCACTGAATTTACTGACTGTGATTTGATATTTCTTTCACAATTCTTGCAAAAAAAAAGGAGTAGCGTTGGGTTATGTACGAAACTTCACCCTGGAACCTGCCCCGTAAACAGCTACAGGGTGAAGTTTATTTCTTAGCCAGTTTTAATCCACAATATATATACCATGGGGATACAAGTAGCTGAGTGTCAGGACTGCAGTAGCCAAGTCAGAATGGTCCAGTAGAAGCAGCCAAAGATTCCTGCAGTTTTCAGTCCAATTGCTTTGGTATATTTAATAGCTGGAAGACCAAGAAGGTCTCTCTCCACATCTCTCTCCTTGGACTGCAGTTTTGTATTTAAGGCTGCAGTCTAGTCTTGGTTTTGGCAGGCCTATAGGATTGCATGGAGATAAATGTGTTTAACTGTTTCCAGCTGAACTGTTCCACCTGCTACTGCGGCCCCACAGCTCCTGAGCGGCACCAAAGCATCTCCTAGTGATGCTGGTTGGTTTTAGGATCTTCACTAGGGGTGATGTCTGAGGCGAAAAGAAGGAGCCATGGCACCAAGCCTGGTCCCTGCCAGACTTGTTCAAGTACCTCAATGCTTTTCATGCACTGAAGGTGCTCAGTACTCCAAATGTGATCTCAAAAGTGCCCAAAATAGGGCATTTACCTTGTTTTTCTGTCTGCACTCTTACTAGTTTGTCATGGGTGGTAGGAGCTGCTGCTGAGCAGGCCTGGGGTTGCTGCTGAAGAGCAGGTACCGTGTGCTGTCCTGGCCAGGCCCCAGACAGGGCCTGGGACACTGGGACACTGGTTCAGCGCTCACCCAGAGCTGGTGTCACCAAAAGTGCCCGTGCAGAGCGCAGAGATGGAGGCACCAGGCTGGTTCATGTTCACAAGGGACATGGCCGTGCTCAGCGGTGGCCTCCTAGGAAGAAAGGGAAGGGGAACCAGGCAGGGAGAGGCCACCATGGTTGATGTGTTCAGGTCCTACAACCTGGATTTATTAGGAAAATCTCCTGGCGGCAGCCTGAGGCACATTCGGGGAATGTCGTGTGTGTCCATCCTTTTACTTGTGATAACGCACTGGTTGGAGCTCTTGGGGTAACCATAGCTGGCGTGCCGCTCTTCATCTCAGTCTGGTTCTTCTCCTCTTTTTCTTTTTAATCGCAGAAGCCATCTGCAGAGCTGCTCAGCAAACATGGAGCAGATGAAGCCGGTGCTGAGCACCCAGAGCAGGGGACCAAGGCCCAGCTGCTGGAAGGTGATGGCGGCTGCCGCCGTGGTGGGCAGCGTGACCGCGCTCTACCTGGGGATCCTGCTGGGTGAGTGTGCAGCCCGGTACCTTCTTTCGTCTTATCTGCTTAAAAAAAAAAGAGAAATGGTCTGTACAGCTCACAGTCCTCCTAGCAAAAACCCTCAAAAACCTTCTGCTGAGGACAACATGTGGGCAGCTCTCCCCACATCCACACAAACTGCAAGGACTGTAGTCTGAATATCGAACTTTGGAACACTTGTTCTGAATATCGAACTTTTTCTGAATATCGAACTTTGGAGCACTTAATCTTCAGTGTTGCGTGACATGGGTGCTCTGTTCCTCCCCTCTAATCCCACTCTGTGACTGCCAAAGTTCTTGTTGCCGTGTCTTGCTACCCCAGCCACCGACCATTGCCTGGTTTATTCATAGAATCACAGAATGTCCTGAGCTGGAAGGACCCACCAGGACCATTGAGTCCAACTCCTGTCCCTGCACAGGACACCCCACAGCTCACCCCGTGTGTCTGAGGCCGTTGTCCAGTCTCTTCTTGAACACTGTCAGGTTGGGGCCATGAGCCCTCCCTAGGGAGCCTGTTCCANACTCCTCATCCCTTCAAGCTCTTCACCAACTTCGTGTCCCTCCTCTGGACACTCTCCAGAGGGTGACACCGTCTCCTTGCCTCTCCCATGCCCCTCCTGCTGCCTCTGATGCCCCATGGCCAGATGTCACCCCACACCAGCACCATGGGGTCGACCCCATCCCGACAGATCTCACCAGTGCCATACAAATTACTGAGCTGCCTTCGGTGCCCAACACGCTTTTCCCCAGCCTGTTCCTGCAAGGATGGGGCCAGTCTGGGTTTGCACTGCCAGGCTATACCCATCCGTTCATGGACATTTGTCTCAGGCTTGAAAAAAATCCACCGTTTTCACGTTCAGATTAGTTCGGTGCAAAATTCTCCTATTGCATGGCCAAGTGGCACCCCCAAGGCAGCCGGGGGTGACCGGGGCAGTCGAGCTGCTCAGACCAGGGTGGGTCTAAAGGGCATGACGAGATCTGTGTTCCAAAGCAGACAGCGAGCAAAGCTGGGTCCAGCCACGGCTCCAAATGTCCGTGTGTCCTTTGTGCTGTGACAGACACCTTCCCTCCCTTCAGCCTGTCACCCTGCGGCAGAGACCAGCTTTGAGCACACAGTGGAGCTGCGAGGAATCGCGTTCAACAGCAGCTTGCAGACCGAGACCTCCGACTACTACAGGGTGCTGACGCCTGCGCTGGAGCGGCTGGTGAGTTCTGCTGGGCCTGACAGGAAAAGGCTGTGGCGGTTCCGCTGGGTCCGGCTCAACGGTCGTAGTTCAGCAGAATGTGGATGCCAAGAGCAGGAGGAAAACGGGGGGTTCTTGAACATCAGCAGGGGGCTGAGCTGCACTTTAGAGGCCGTGTCAGGGCCCTAAGTGACGTTTGCAGAGTGGGAAATGTGTGCTCAGGCCTGTTCTTTGCGAAAGAGGTGGTAGGAAGGCCTAAAGAAGGGATGTTCTGCATCGTGCCCCAAGCCAGGGTGGGCAAAGGGCCACACATGGGCTGGACACTGGTGGTCCTGCTGCCTACAGAGACAAGAGGAGATGCTTCAGCCACCTCCAGCTCCCTGCAGAATCCCAGGCATCCTCTAGTCCCATCTCCCCGTGTTCTCCTGCCCGGTAAGTGTGTGACCATCGTTTTTTGCTTTGCAGTTCCTGTCCAGTGTCCAGGACTCCCAGCCGGACTGGAGCTGCACCGGTTGCACCATCCTGGGCTACAGGTGAGTGTGGGCGGTTCATGTTCTGGGTATCCTCATGAGCTCCACCAAGAAGGTGAGCTCACACCTGTGTGCTTGTTCAAACCTAGTACAAACTGCTTTTTGGTCAAGGCTGGAATTTCTTCTGGGATCACACCAATGCTCTGGGTCCCTTCATTTGGAAATGTAGTCAGAAAGGCAGAGGAAAACTGCTTTGTTCAAACAAAGCTGAACTTCGGGCTGAAGACAAAAATGCAAACGACAATTTCAACCCAGAGCGCATCTCCAGAGAAACTCGCGCCTTAAATTATTAAGAATTAGTTTTGTGTCTCTTGGGTTCACAAGAGCCTGTCCCTGGTCCTGACCATGGAGCCAGCGTAGCCATTGATTCCCCGCTTTCCAGCAGGAATGGAAACTCAAGCGTGATCGTCCGCTTCCGCCTCCGCTTCGCCCCGCAGGATTCGCAGCCGCTGAGCTCGGCGGTGGAGGAGGAGGCGCTGAGACACGGGCTGGCGGCCGCGCTGCACGACCGGGGCCTGGCCCTGCCCGCCTACGGGACCATCTCCTCCGCTTCGCTTACAGGTACGTTCCTCTCCCAGCCAGAGCCGGGTGCTCTGTGCCGGTGCTGCTGGCACCAAAAGTCACAGCAGCAAAAAAAAACCCCAAACCAACACTGTACAAGGGCAAGTGTGGGGTCCTGCACTGGGGAGGAACGACCCCAGGCACCAGCACAGGTTGGGGTTGAGCTGCTGGAAAGCAGCTCTGCAGAGAAGGACTTGGGAGTTCTGGTTGACAACAGGTTGGCCATGGGTCAACAATGTGCCCTGGTGGCCAAGAGGCCAACGGGAC
>VWYH01005717.1:101429-117801 GCA_013399365.1 Pampusana beccarii
CAGACTCTGTTCAGTGGTGCCCAACGCCAGGGTGAGGGGCAACGGGCACAGACTGAAACACAGGAGGGTCCATGTGAACATGAGGAGAAACTTCTGTGCTGGGAGGTGCCAGAGCCTGGCCCAGGCTGCCCAGAGCGGGTGTGGAGTCTCCTTCTCTGAGACATTCAAACCCACCTGGGATCCTGTGTGATCTGCTCTGGTGACCCTGTGAGCAGGGGTTGGGCTGGGGGATCTACAGAGGTCCCTGCAACCCAACCAGCCTGGGGTACTGTGAAAACCACAAGCTGTGTCTCGGCAAAACCGCAGGGCTGCAGCTCTGGGTGTCCAGTCAAGGCTTCATGCCCAGCAGCAATGTTAGAAATGGAAGTGCTGCCCAGCGCCCAAGCGAACCCGCAAAAGATGCTCTGCCTTGCTCCCAGGTGCCACCAGATCCAGAGTCACAAGACAGTAGCAGAATCATGTCCAGATCTTGGTGGTTGCTCAATAGAGAGCAGCTTCAGGGACCTGCAGCAACAACAGAGCCCAAAGCATAAATTGCAGCTTCTTTTGCTTTTGTTGTAGTGCCTGGAAGCAGCCTGGGGGTAAAGAGATCAAGGTTCAGGAGGTTAACTGCTGGGTTGTCTGCACCTTAGGCTGTCCTCAGAGCTGTAGCAGTAATTCCTGCTTAGGTAGATATTTATCATATTTGAACTACTCTCTGAAACCACCTGACTTAGAAATTCTCCTTTGCTTCAGTGATTGTGGAGTTGCTTGTGACCACAGGATTCCAGATCCAGCAGATTTTAATGAAAATGTGCCTGGAAAACACACAGGTGTATTTTCCTCCACAGCTCCCTCTTGCAACAATGGGCAGAGTCCCTGGGTTTTTGGGACTTTCTAGGTCCCAAACTTTTGGGGTTTTAGCCTTGTGCAGCCCAAACAGGGGGTGCACAGAGACCCCTTGGCTCTAGCCAACAGCCCAGCATCACTTCAGCCACAAAGCCTCCTCAAAGCTGCAGCTCTTGGCAGCTTCTCCCTGCACCTGGGGTTGCCCCAAACACCCACAGGGATCAAAACGAGGAAGGGTTGTTGGAATGGAAGCGGTCCAGGAGCTCAGCACTGATTGTGGGGCAGGGAAAGCAATGGCCAGGCGGGAGGAGCAGATGAAGCGAAGGCTCTGCCAGCCCTGGCCAGGGAACAGCACAGGCCATGGGAACACGCAGCACCGGGACACCCTCACTAACCCCCGTTCCTCCCACTTTGTCGCAGGTCCCAGTGAGGTTTCTCCCCACAGACCTGGCCTGAAATCAGGTAAGACGTATAGATGAGGCTCTTAGGGACAAGGTTTAGTGCTAGAGCCAGGTTGTGGTCGGACTCAATGATCTTAAGGTTCTTTTCCAACCTAAATGATTCTGTGATTGATTCTAAGAGCCCGTCCGGACCCTCTGTCCCCGCTCCCGTGGCTGTGCTGTGCAGCCTGACCTGCTGTGGGTGCCAGAGATATTTGTACCCCGTCTTGTTCCTGAGCTGGTGCTCCAGGGCCTTGCAGCCCTTTCCCTGCAAGCACAGAAAGAGCTGTAGCTCTGCTCCTGGCTCCGTCCTGCAGGGACTTGGGCACTGCCCGGGAGCAGAGGGACAAGGACACCACGGTGTTGTCCCTGGGGATGGTTTCTGGGAGGGCTGCAGAGGACAGGAGTGACTCAAGCCTTGCTGTCCCCAGGGAGCTGCCCCGGAGACATGTTCAGCTGCCGAAACAGCCAGTGCGTGTGGAAAGAAAACCCGGAATGCGACGGCCGAAAAGATTGCGCTGATGCCTCTGATGAACGGGGATGCAGTGAGTCTCTCACTACCGGGCTCCTAGACATGGGGGACAGGCCACAAACCACTGCTGCAGACCCTGACAGGGCTTCTGGGGACCAGAGTGAGCCATGGCACAACTTGTCAGGCCAGAGTTGTACCCTAGAAACACCTTGGTCCCACCACCAGCCGCAAAGGGTCATGACAAGTCCCCCCTTCCTGGTGGGCAGGCATGAGGGGCAAACACCATGAGGCCACAGGCTGCTGGGCGCAGGTCACAAGGCTGAGCTTGTGAAACCAGATGAGGTATTTCCCTTCAGAATTTCTTGCTTTGGAAGAGCCTCAGGGAGGATGCTCTGGTGGGCCAAAGCTTTGCAGTGCTCTTTTCCAAGCCTGCGGGTTAAATCACAGAATCACAGAATGTCAGGGGTTGGAAGGGACCTCGAAAACTCATCCAGTCCAATCCTCTCTGTCAGAGCAGGAACACCCAGATGAGCTTACACAGGAAGGTGTCCAGGTGGGTTTTGAATGTCTCCAGAGAAGAGATGCCCTGTGACATCCCTGGCGATGTCCTGCTGCTTGCACGAGCGCTGGGATTGCTCATGAAGCCGAAGCAGCTTTTCCACTTGCCCTGTGATCACTTTGCTGGGGTGCAGCGAGCCGGTCACTGACTGTCCGCCTCTCTCCCATTGCAGACTGCGGGAGCCGCCCCGCCATGCAGACCGCCAGCCGGATCGTCGGAGGCTCCGAGGCGTCGCGAGGGGAGTTCCCCTGGCAAGTCAGCCTGCGAGAGAACAACGAGCACTTCTGCGGTGCCGCCATCCTCACCGAGAAGTGGCTGGTGTCTGCTGCTCACTGCTTTACCGAGTAAGCTCCAACCACACCAGCTTTCCCCCCTCTTCTCCATTTCCAAAAGCTGCCAGATCTTCCAGCTCAAGCCCCCGCTGTACCCCTGCCCCATCACGCCTGGTTTCCCGCTGGGATCTCCCGTTGCAGAGTGGGTGGGATGGGCAGAGGCAGCACCAGCTCAGCAGCAGCTCTGGTTTGCAGGCGATGCTGTTTGGTTTGCAGGTGATGCTGCAGCTTTGGTTTGCCCAGCAATGCTGCGGCTCTGGTTTGCAGGCGATGCTGCAGCTCTGGTTTGCAGGTGATGCTGCAGCTCTGGTTTGCAGGTGATGCTGCAGCTCTGGTTTGCAGGTGATGCTGTGGCTTTGGTTTGCAGGTGATGCTGCAGCTTTGGTTTGCCCAGCAATGCTGCGGCTCTGGTTTGCAGGCGATGCTGCAGCTCTGGTTTGCAGGTGATGCTGTGGCTCTGGTTTGCAGGTGATGCTGCAGCTTTGGTTTGCCCAGCAATGCTGCGGCTCTGTTTTGCAGCCGATGCTGTGGCTCTGGGCTCACACTGGTCCCAACCGTCTCTCCTCCAGGTTTCAGGACCCGGCCATGTGGGCAGCTTACACCGGAACCACCTCCCTCCGCTCAGACAGCAGCGCGGTGAAAATGGGCATCGCGCGCATCATCCCGCACCCCTCCTACAACACCGACACGGCTGACTACGATGTGGCCGTGCTGGAGCTGAAGAGACCTGTGACCTTCACCAAGTACATCCAGCCCGTGTGCCTGCCGAGCGCTGGGCATCACTTCCCCACCAGAAAGAAGTGTCTGATCTCCGGCTGGGGCTACCTCAGAGAGGATTTCTGTAAGCAAAGTGAGGCAGAGGAGGGAGGTGGGGTGGGGTGGGGTGTGAGCGGTGCAGGAAGCAGGAGGGAAGGGAACTCAGGTCACAGAATCACAGAACCCCAGCCTGGTTGGGTTGCAGGGCCCTCTGTAGATCCCCCAGCCCAGCCCCTGCTCACAGGGTCACCGGAGCAGATCACACAGGATCCCAGGCGGGTTTGAATGTCTCAGAGAAGGAGACTCCACACCCGCTCTGGGCAGCCTGGGCCAGGCTCTGGCACCTCCCAGCACACAAGTTTCTCCCCATGTTCACATGGACCCTCCTGTGTTTCAGTCTGTGCCCGTTGCCTCTCACCCTGGCGTTGGGCACCACTGAACAGAGTCTGGTCCATCCTCTGACACCCACCCTGAGCTATTGATCCCATTGATCACATCCCTCTCAGCTTCTCTTCTCCAGCTGAACAGGCCCAGCTCTCTCAGTCTCTCCTCATCACAAAGATGCTCCAGACCCCTCGGCACCTTCATAGCCCTTGCTCAACTCCCTCCAGTAATTCCTTGTCCTTCTTAAACTGGGGAGCCCAGAACTGGTCCCAGTTCCGTAGATGTGACCTCATCAGGGCAGAGCAGAGGGGGAGGATGGACCTGCTGCTCACACTCTTCCTCGTGCACCTAGATCGTGCTCTGGCCAGCCAGGGTGGCTCTAACATGGGCAGCGGGTCCCGTGCGAGGTTCCCTGCAGGGAGCTCACGGCCGCATCTTTCTCATTTAGTGGTGAAACCTGAGTTCCTGCAGAAAGCGACGGTGGAGCTGCTGGACCAGACTCTGTGCTCCAGCCTCTACAGCCATGCCCTCACAGACAGGATGATGTGCGCTGGTTACCTGGAGGGGAAGATCGACTCCTGCCAGGTAAGCACTGCCCAGGGAAACCAGCACACGTCCCCACACGAGTCTGTTCCCTCCCGGTATGCACCGAGCAGCGCTGCCAGAAGCAGCATCTGACACCATGGTCATGGTTACCCCCAAAGTTTGAGGCCGTGGACCCAAGCAGGGATCAGGGACTGCAGAAGACAAAAATGAGGACGTGTTCTGTAGTGCTTAGAGCAGGGCACTCCTGTGTAAGGGGCTCTTTTGGCTGTTTAACTCCTTTACTTCCTGAGCTGTAATCAGGGCTGGTGCTACCAGTGTACCTGGCAGGTCCTCAGATGAAAATCCAGATGGCAAAGGGCAGCAGTAGAAACTAAAACATGCACAGCGGTTTTTGGTGAACGACTTGGTGTTTTCTTTCCCTAATTAGCTTTTATCCAGCCTGGCACTGCAAGTGGTTAGCTGGAAAAAATCTGTGTGTGGGGAGAGGGGACTGTGATGTCCATGGTGACCCTGTGGTTTGGCCACAGCCACCAGCTGAGCAAAACTGCCCTGCTCCGGTGGTAGCGGTTCGTATTTCTGCACCAAATGCACCGGGGCTTCGAGGTTAGATGATGAATGTGACCCATCCGGTTATTCATTGCTCACCCAGAGCAATCCAGCCCTATGCCAGCTTCACAGGCACCTCATGTCCTACATCAGTGACACTCATATGGCTGCACAGTACCAAAGAACTGACCAGGGAACCATGGGCCAAATCAAGAAAACATCATGCAAAGCTTAGCATGGGCCCCCTGCGTTGTGTATCATACAATGAACACTCATTGTCTGGCTGCTTAGTGGCTGCTGGGCTTAACTTTTCAGAGCAGCAGTTTAACAAATGATTAAACCAGTAGAAATGCTTACCCTAGATTTTATGGAGGGTGTCCTTGTGCTCTTCTGGCGTCTCCAGGGCACCAGGGTACTGCTAATAGCAGCACAGTGTGCACACAGAGGAGCAGCCAAGGGCCAGCACGGGAGATGCTTCACTCGTCACTAGGCTGGAGCAATAAGCAGGGGGGATCTGGGGGATACGGGGACACAGAGATGCTGAGGGTGGCCAGGACAAGCACGGAGCGTCCCCAGGGTGAGCTCACCATGTGGCTTCTCTTGCAGGGTGACTCTGGTGGGCCCTTGGTTTGCCAAGAACCATCTGGCAAGTTCTTCCTGGCGGGAATTGTGAGCTGGGGAATCGGATGCGGTGAAGCCAGGCGGCCCGGGGTCTACACGCGTGTTACCAAACTCAGAGACTGGATCTTGGATGCCATTTCTGCCTCCCCCACCTCCACAATCGACGCTGTCCCCCTACCACACTCCAGTGCGAACCGCGATGGGGTCGGCTCCGAGGAGCTCAACGCCACCACCACCGGCACAATCGCCACCGCCTCACCAGCCCCAGCTGCCAGCGAGCCGGTGACGGCATCGAGACCGCAAGGTACGAGCACCCCCAGGGTGGGCACACCGCGGCATGAAGAGGGGCTGACACGGGTCCAAATGTCGTGTTTGTTCTGCCACGGAGCTGAAGTGCTAACGGCCCAGGCACAAGTGACACTATCTGGTGGCCCTGGCTCAGCCCAGAGCAGCCTGGCAAAGTCACCGAGCACCTGCGGAGATGAGTTCCATGAGCTCCTTTGCTTACGCGACTGAACGTGGAATTTTGCCTGCTGTCTGTGCTCCAGCAGCCCCAGGACGGGGCACTCAGGCCCAGCAGCATCTGATGCTGTTTAACCTGTTGGCCGCTCGCTTTTGTTTGCCGCAGTTCAGAGTTGATGGGGGCAAATTCACAGCAGCCATGCGGCTTCTCCCTGAAGGGAAGGAGGGCCGGTGTCTCTAGGATGATTTGTCAGCTCCAAGGAGCCCTCCCAGCAGCTCTGCAGGGAGGCACAGATGTATTTTTCAAAATTTAGGACTGACTTTTCACCTGGAGTGGTAAGGCTAAGAAGGGCAGAGCTGCTGTTAACTCTGCCTTTGAGAAAGGCACAGGATTAAGGACTTGCCAAGAGCAAGATGCAGAACAGCAGTCAGGGCGAAAGCCACGATCAGCAGGCAGATCCCTCGCACTTCAGCCCTGCCCTGTCCCTGCTCAGATTTACCCGTTAGAGGCAGCAAAAGTCTCTCCTCGTCTTCCGCCAGGAATCCTCACAAGTCGCGTTTTTTTGCTTTTGTTCAGAGTGTGGAGGACGACCCGGGTTCTCTAAACCCAGCAAGATTGTGGGAGGAACAGACGCTTCCAGAGGAGAGATCCCCTGGCAAGTCAGCCTGAGAGAAGACTCGAGGCACTTTTGTGGAGCCACCGTGATCGGGGAGCGCTGGCTGCTGTCGGCAGCTCACTGCTTCAACGAGTGAGAGACGAGCATTGCCCTTCCAGCTCGGAGCTTTCGGCTCTGCGTGGCCACAGAGCAAACCCACAGCTGCGGCACTGGGGAAAAACAACAGTAGTTTCTGTTAGAGATTCATAGTAAATGGGGTTTTGTGGGGAGGGCAGGGAAAGGTTAAGGTAGCCTGGGCAGGGAGCAAGGGCAACACATCTGATGTGTGGAAGAGGAAAGGTGCCACGAGAGAGTTTCTGTAAGAAATTTAACCTTAAAAGTTGGATGTAAGATAGGAAGTAGAGGCGCAAGGTCAGCTGTGCCGGTTTGATTTTGCGTAGTTCTGTTAAACAGCAAGACCGCAAGTCCAGGTTTAGGAATAACCAAGATAAAGAAATGAGTAGCAAGAGGGTGATGTTTGTCAGGAATAGAAAGTCCTGAAGGCAGAAAGGTTGGGGGACTAACTACGAAGAGTTTCAGAACAACCTTATGTGTTAAATAGCCGGGAAATAAAGCAGCGAGTGAAATGCAAGGTAGGCAAGCGTGAAGTGAGGGACATTGCAAAGAAGCAGAGCTACCCGTCTGCACATGAGAATGGGTCTCCATTGGCTTCTACCTTCCAGAAGGTCAGAAATACTGTGGATTTTGCCATGAGAACAGCAGTTCTGTGGGCGCTGGCAATCAAAAGAGCAAATAAATAGTAATTATTAGAAAAAACAACTGAGATTACCAGTGTGTTGCTGGTAATTCATGGCACACCGACTTCTCAAACGATGCACGCAGAGCTAGAATAACGTAAAATGGCAAATACAAGACACGAGGATGAGCTGGGTTTGGATCAGCATCCGTAACAAGCATGACAAAATGGATCAGACTAGAGTTGGTTTCCCCAACAAGGTGGGGAGGGTGTGATAGGGACTATACAGCTACAAAAGGTACAGACAAAGTGTTTAGGAATTGCATTCTTACAGTTTTTCTAAGATATCAAATAACCACCAAGAGCAGGTGGAAAACAATGAAAAGGAAGCAGTTCTTCAGAAATGTCATAGAACGGAATGTTTAAAGTTCACATGGGGTTAAAAACAAAGCAACAACAAAACTTTAGAAAAATCCAAATAAAGCCCCCAAATTCATCAAAACCTACTGAACATAGAGACACCATCTGTGTGCCAGAACACTCCTGAAATGATGAATTCCTGGAGGTGAGGGGAGGATTCTTACAGGTTTACCTGCTCCTCAGGACCCTCCAACTAGTGCTACCACTGGAAACGGTTCTTTGGGCCTGACTTAGCAGAGCTGCTCTTTGTGCTGGGCTCTGCTTTGCTAAAGTAACATTTCAAACACTCATAATTTAAAGTTGTCTGCAGTTCCAATGTCAGAATTTGTGCTGGGCATGCGTGTGTGAACGCGCGTGTTTAGGATTCTGTATTTCGCAGGACACATTCAGAAGAGGTTGAAGCCTACGCGGGAACAACATCACTGAATGGAACACACGAGAGTGCGGTGAAAGTCAATGTAACCAGAGTGATCCAGCATCCCCTCTACAACCCTATTATGTTGGACTACGACGTGGCTGTGCTTGAGCTGGCGACACCTCTTGTCTTCACCAAACACATCCAGCCCATCTGTCTCCCGCCTGCTGCGCAGGAGTTTCCCGTTGGCAAGAAATGCATCATTTCTGGGTGGGGTCACCTCGAGGAAGGGAACGGTAAGCAGTGATGCATTCATAGAATCACAGAATCATTTTGTTAGAAAAGACCCTCAGGATCATCGAGTCCAACCATCACCCACCCCTGGCACTGCCCCATGTCCTGAGAACCTCATCTCCGTCTGTCCAACCCCTCCAGGGATGGTGACTCCAGCACTGCCCTGGGCAGCCTGTTCCAATGCCCCACAGCCCTTTGGGGAAGAAATTGTTCCCACATCCAACCTCAACCTCCCCTGGTGCAACTTGAGGCCGTTTCCTCTGCTCCTGGCGCTTGTTCCTGGGGAGCAGAGCCCGACCCCCCTGGCTCCAAGCTCCTTTCAGGCAGTTCAGAGATCAGAAGGTCTCCCCTCAGCTCCTGTTCTCCAGCTGAGCCCCCCAGCTCCCTCAGCTGCTCCTCATCACACTTGTGCTCCTTCGTTACCAGTTAATTGGTTCTGGAGCAGCAAAGCCTGGGTCTGGGAATCATATAGCACAGGGGACAGTGGTGGGGACAGTCAGGAACTGGCTTAGACTTAGCAAGAATAAGGGCATACAGAGCACTACCTTAAACCACAGTTATTTAGGAGCCACCAGCAGACAAGAAGGTGGAGAGAGCAGTTTGGCAGGAACCAGGAGCAACCTGCTGGGCTCTCCCCCAGTAATTCCCCGCTGTTAAGCACAGTAGGACGGTGCCTCAGAGACCTGATCCAGCTCTGGTGGGGCATTGCCAGCCACAGCAACCACGGTGGCAAAGGCGTTCCAAGCAATTAGAAAATGCAAAGATTGCAGGGAGAAGACCTGAGGGTGGCATGTGTGCTACCAAAGAGGTCCTGCTGGCCCTCTGACAGGTGACCAGGAGCCCACAGCTGTCAGGACAACAGAAACTTGCTGCCCATGTGTCCTCTGCATGGGGACAAAAACACCTTGGGTGAGCCAGGAGCCTCAGGGCAGCTCTTACAGGACTCAACTTCTGGGTGGGATTAGAGCCTGTTTTCCTGCCATACATGTTGGGCCAGTCTAAAATCCATTAGTTCCCACTCCCCTCTGCTCTGCTCACTCATCCCGTGGTTTTCACGCAGCCACCAAGCCTGAGATCCTGCAGAAAGCCTCTGTGGGCATCATAGACCAGGAGACCTGCGACTTCCTCTACAACTTCTCCCTCACTGACCAAATGATCTGTGCCGGCTTCCTGGAGGGGAAGGTGGACTCCTGCCAGGTAAGAGTCTGCAATTTCTCTGCTCCTCTGTGGATTGTTGCAGAAAGCTGGGCTAACTCTGCTCGGCACATCCTCGGGAGATATTTGCTGAGCTGCTGCGGCCAGGCTGTAATCCGTGTGTACCCTGGCTCAAAAAACCCAGCCCTTTGACCCTTGGAGCTTTAGAGAAGTAAATAAAGCTCTGTCAAGTTGAGCATGACTTAAACCAACATCCCACTGTCCTGTCTGGCCAGACTGGACTCCTGGATGGAGCCGGTTTCCTCCCGTGGCAGTGAGATGGTTGTAGTTGGTGGTGGTTGTCCTTGACCTGTGGGAAGGTGCTGTCAGGAGCTGTAACGACAAATGCCACTTGTACCCGTGGAGCCAGGCTGAGCCACTGACCCCAGATTCAGCCTCTTGCGCACACACTGCCCAGCAACAGCCCCACAGGGCTGGAGAAAGGAGAGTTTGGGGCAGCTGTGTCCCCGCAACGTGGCCGAGGGGCAGCTCCACGCAGCCCTGGCCTGAGCGACCATGGCCTTGCTTCTTCCTCAGGGAGATTCGGGTGGACCCTTGGCCTGCGAGGTGACCCCAGGAGTGTTTTATCTGGCCGGCATCGTGAGCTGGGGAATCGGCTGTGCCCAGCCTATGAATCCCGGCGTGTACTCCAGAATCACCAAACTCAGAGACTGGATCCTGGACACCATCTCGCAGCTGCCCAGTCCTGGCACGGACACCGTTTCCAGTTCAGCCATCACTAGAACGTCTGCTGCAGCCATCGTCACCCGCCAGCCCAGCACAACAGCTGCCAGCCCAACTGACGGAACCACAACAGCCATCGAAGAGCCCTCCACAGCCCTGCAAACCACGGAGCCTGCCAAGCCCACCCAAACCCCAGGTAAAACTGATGACAGATTTATCGATGTATTGGTGGGAGAGCTCCAGCCCCAGCAGAGAGGGTGCTGAGCTCCCTCTGGGTTATTCCCTTCCAGTGGTGCCTTGTACCAGCTTCACCTTCAAGTGTTCCAGCAACGTCTGTATTGGAAAAGAAAATCCCGAATGCGACGGCGTTGCTGACTGCAGCAACGGCTTCGATGAGCGCAACTGCGGTGAGCGCTGCTTTGCAGCCTTATTCTACATCACCAGCCGCCCCAGTGCAACCATCAGCTTCTCATGGGCCACCTTGGGCCCCACGTTGTACACTGGGGCCCTGGGCCAGCCCCTTGTGGTCCAGGTCCTACCCAATCTGTTAGGGCCTATAATAAGATAAAGCTGGACAAGCAGGGTCCAAATTTTCTGCCGGGGAATGTGGCCTCTTCTCCTGTGCTATAAACATTAGAACCTGTTTGCCAGCACATGGGGCTCCTGGCCAGTCAGTCTGCTGGTGCGAGCTGGCCAGACAGCTCTGCACAACGTGGCAGCCCAGAAGATGCTGTAACGTCCCCTCCTCACGTACCACATCCCTGGAGGGTGTGATCTGTGGTAACAAGTCCCCAAATTTGTCCCCAAATACGCCACGTCTGCCCAGCCTTGTGTCAGATCAGAGAATTGTAGAATGTCCTGAGCTGGAAGGACCCACCAGGATCACGGAGTCCAACTCCTGTCCCTGCACAGGACACCCCACAGCTCACCCCACGTGTCTGAGGACCTTGTCCGGTCTCTTCTTGAACACTGTCAGGTTGGGGCCGTGACCCCTCCCTGTGGAGCCTGTTCCAGTGCCCAGCACCTCTGGGTGAAGAACCTTTTCTGAATGTCCCGCTGACCCTCCCTGGCACATCTTCTGCCATTCCCTCAAGTCCTATGGGTGATTAAAATTCACCACATCCCACTGCCCCGTGTCCATCTCCCCAGAAGGCTCCACTGTGGCACGGGCTATGGAAGGAGAGCAGATATCCCTTCCTCTTACAGTTAATTAAAACCATGGTGCCTCTTCTTCTGTCCCAGATTGTGGCTTAACAACCGCCCTGGCCTTCAGCAAGATCGTGGGTGGCAGCGCCGCGGCTCGAGGAGAGTGGCCCTGGCAAGTCAGCCTCTGGCTTCGGCGGAAGGAGCACAAGTGCGGCGCTGTCCTCATCGCCGACCGCTGGCTGCTCTCCGCAGCTCACTGCTTCGATATGTAAGTCTGAGACGGGCTCGTGAAGCCGGGTGGCTCTTGGCTTCACCCTTCATCCCCATCCAGTGCCGTGGCTGGGATGCTGTGCCCCACGGGGAGCACACGGTCCCCGTTACGGATGGTAAGTGCGAAGATGAATGAGTGGAGCAGGGCCTGGGTATGTCTGCACTGTGATGGAGACGGGTTCCTGGCCTCACAAGGGGTGGCCGTGGTGCATCCCAGTCACATAAGTGGAGGAACAGCCCTCCTTGTGAGGCCATGCTCCTAACAGCCAGGTTTGCTGTCTTTCTGCAGTTACAGTGACCCCAAAATGTGGGTGGCCTTTCTAGGAACACCCTTCCTGAATGGCATCGACGGCAAAACGGAGAAAATATTCCGGATCTACAAGCACCCTTTTTACAACGTCTACAGCCTGGACTACGACGTGGCACTACTGGAGCTGAACGCGCCCGTCAAGTTCAGCAGCACCATCAGACCCATATGTCTCCCAGACAGTTCACACGTCTTCCATGAAGGAGCCAGATGCTTCATCACAGGCTGGGGGTCCACAAAGGAAGGAGGTACTGGCTGAGAGGGCTCCACCACATCCTTGAGGTTCGGGTTGGGCATTAGGAAAAGGTTCTTCACCCAGAGGTGCTGGACACTGGAACAGGTTCCCCAGGGAGGGGTCACGGCCCCAACCTGACAGTGTTCAAGCAGAGACTGGACAACGGTCTCAGACACACGGGGTGAGCTGTGGGGTGTCCTGTACAGGGACAGGAGTTGGACTCCACGATCCTGGTGGGTCCTCCCAGCTCAGGACATTCTGTGATGACCACACCACACGTCCCCTCCCCTGTGAGCCCAAACATCATAGATTCCCGTTCCGCTGCCCCAATCACTCCCCACATCAGGCTGGACCCTGTAGGTGACACCAGCCTGGGGCAGCCCTGGTGTCACCACAGTCTCCTCCCCAGCTGCCAGGCCCTGTGCTCCTCCATTTGGTGACACCTCCTGCAGCCCTCCCAAGCTTTCTCCATCCCATCACTGTGCTGCACATCCCTTTGCAGCTGCTCCAGCTGTGCTCCCGCAGCACAGGGACCACCCTGATCCCATTTTATTTGGTCAGCTGAGCAGCCCCACAAACCACACACCGAAGGGACCTTCCTGTGCTTGCTCTGCTGGGGAGGAACCGGGCCTGGTTCCCCTTCCCGGCGCAGGTCTCTCTCCCTTTGGCAAGAAACCCCTCTCCTACACACGCTGTTGCTTCTGAGCGGCTCTACAGCAAACTCACAGCGATACTTGCGTCCCCAGGTCTCATGTCAAAGCATCTGCAAAAAGCAGCAGTGAACGTGATCGGAGACCAGGCCTGCAAGAAGTTCTACCCCGTCCAGATCAGCAGCAGGATGCTGTGTGCCGGCTTCCCGCACGGCACCGTCGACAGTTGCTCAGTGAGTGTGAGAGCGGCAAACGCTGCGGCTGGCACGGAGCAAACCTGTGCAAAGTCCTCGGGGTGGACGTCCTTACCCTGCCCGTCCACCCATCCCCACTGGCTGTTGCCATTATCCAAGTCCATACACATCATCCCGCTCATCCCACCGACCTGTGACAGGTCAGGGAAACGTGCAGAGAGGTAACGCCAAGGCAGAGGCCACAGGCAGCCCCTTTCATCACGCCATTGTGCCTCCAAACATGCTCTTCCCTGTTCCGGACCCCCAACCTCAGCTTGTGCATCCCACCACATCACTGGAAGCAGCTTCTGTGGGGTGGGGAACAGGGCAGCATACGTTCCCGTGTCCCACACATCTCCCAGCTCGGGGCTGGGCCGCCTCTTTGCCTTGACACGGGACCTTTTCCTCTCTCCGCAGGGCGATGCGGGTGGACCCCTGGCGTGCCAAGAACCCTCAGGGCGGTGGTTTCTGGCAGGAATCACAAGCTGGGGCTATGGCTGCGCCCGGCCACACTTCCCTGGTGTCTACACCAAAGTCACAGCCGTCCAGGGCTGGATCGCGCAGCACCTCAAGCTCTGAAGCCGAATTTCACCACTCAGGGAAGCCGACGGATGAGAGGAGTAATTGCCAGAGGACGCACTAACGCCTCAGCTATTGTACTTTTCTTTTGATGCTGCAAAGGGGTGAAGATGGTCTGCAGGTATTAAGCAAATGCCGGTGTTGTGTCATGCACTGCAGCTGTGACACCAGGGCCATTTGGTAACCGCTTTGCATAGAAGGGTACAATTCTAGACATTTTCTATAAATAAATGAGGCCTGTCCCTTCTTAAGACCTGGCCAAACATCCTACGCATTAAAACGTGGCCTTTCTAGTTGGAGGGGTGCCCGTAAGATCTGCCGGAGATTCCCGTCGCTTGGCTGAGCTCCACCTATGAGCCATCACCCCAAAGCCAACAGACCAGGGAACTTCACCCCAGCCCTTGCAGAAGCCTCAGGCCTCACTGGGTCAATGGAGCCATTACGTTGTGCAATGGCTTTTGGAATGGGTACCCAAGAGTTTCCACTTGGTGCTCAGTGGATCCCCTGGCTCACCATTTGATCACAAGAGCAGGCAGGACTAAACCACTTGGACTTAAGACTGCATAGACCTCACCTGTATTAGAATCAGGACAGGCTTCTCACACCGCAACCCCCCAGCTCCCTTTGCGTAAGGGAGCAGGTGATTCAGTTGACAAAGATGAAGGCACAGCCACACAGACAAGTGTTCTGGTTAAGCTAGGAGGGAAAAATTCCAAGTGTTGAGATAGTGGCCCAAGGATCCAGCTCCTTCAGTGGAAAGTCCAGTCCTACCAGCCAGCCTAAGGCACACAGACACCTCTGTTCACAAGAAAAAGCTGCTGCAGAGCTCACATGTCAAGCCTTAGGCAGACTTAGGCATCTTCTCATAGATCTGACCACCAAACCTAAACAGCAGCTCGTACCCCAGCCCCCTTCCTAGTCTTGGGCACTTAAGCTCTGCATTTGGGTGCAGCGGGAGGTTTGTTCTTTCCCAGCCCAGCTGGCAGTGGGATCCAGCACCTTCCCAGCTCAAGCAGCACCAAGGTGGGAGACTCAGCTCAGCTCAGGACGGGTTCCAATCCGTGGCTGGAACACTTGTGGGATGCTCCCAGCGATGAAATAGGACTGCACAAAATTCCTACAGCCACAAAGTAAAGTAAAAAAGCCCCTAAGCGAACACGGCTGGAAAGCAATTTATTTTCAAGCAGTCATCCTGCCCAAATACCCAGTTATCTCCTAATAGTTCACCTTGTGTGAGAACACTTTAGTCCCTTCATAGGAGCTACCACATTGGGAGATTAAATGAAAACAGGTTTGCCCACACCCCTTTGAATGTCCTAGCAGGTCCTTACCTTCCAGTCTGTGCCCTGCCCCAGCAAACCGTGAAATATTTTATAAAATACAAAAGACCTTCAAAAGGGATTTTAAAATATCTCACTACAGGGGCATGGGCACTTTTAATCTCCTCTTGCAGCTGCTGTGCACACCACTGAGTACACAGCATAACCAGCCTTTCCAGGAGAGGTGTGTGAGCTGAGAACAAGACAGAGCTCAGACCCAAGCCCCCTGTTGCACAAGTGCTCCTCCCTCAAAAAAATGATGCCTAGGAGGTAGGCACCAAGACGGAATGTCTGTGCCAGAGCCAAACCAGAAGTTACAGAATATCACAGTCACACAACACGTTTTATTCTACAAAGAAAGTAACCTAAGTACCTCCCATCCCTCCCCATCCCCAGCTGCGCTTGTCCAACTGTTCACAAGGCTGTGCTGCAACCCTGGTAAGAGCAGCCCTGCTCCCCACGCTGCTTGAGCTGAGGAAGAGCCCACAAGCCCAAAAGCGAGCCCCACATACGGCTGTACAAACACAAGGGAAGAAAGAACCAAGTGTGGCACGTGGAGCATCTTACGGCACCTTTTCCACTGGTGAAAAGGGACTGAGTAGCGACTGACGGCTGGGTCCGTGCTTGTGTCCTGGGCAAGGGGCTGCGTTGGCTTGGCCCCCTCTTCCACACAAGGCTCCTTGCCTCTCGCAGCCCTTTCAGCAGGGATTTATCAGCTCCTATACGCCTTGGCCAGTCTGGAGCACTGGCAAGGGCATGAGGCAAACCAAGCAGCTCACGGTGGCAAATTCACTCGCTCCTGGGGCTGGTGCTAATAAAAGCCAATGGATGCAAAAGGTTCAGCGAGGGTTTATTGCTCTGCCATGGCGGGGGCTGCAAAAGCTGCAGGATCCCAGCCCCAGCCACCTGGACTGGCCGCTCGTCCCTTCCCCACATGGTCCCTCCCTGCTCCAGGGCACTTCACATGTTGGCTCTTTCCCGCTGCAGCCGGGAGTTGTAGGCTCGGGAAACCGTGTTCCAGGCATCCATGTAGCGGTCCATGCACATGGCGATGCATTTCTGCGGGACACAGAGAGCCCTCAGCGCTCACCCCGGGGGGCGGCCCGGGGGAACCCGCTGCTCCCGACCCCACTCACCTGCTCCCGACCCCGCTCACCTGCTCCGAGTTGTCCAGCGCACCCCCGGGCTTCCCGATGCACTTGCGAAAGCACTTGTCGGTCATGCGCTGCGAGAGGGGACGGGAGGGACAGAGAGAGGGGATGTGAGGGACCAGGAGGGGACAGAGAGAGAGGGGACGGGAGAGAGGGGGCAGAGAGAGGGGGCGGGAGAGAGGGGACAGGAGAGAGGGGGGAAAGTGGGAGGGGACGGGAGGGAGGGAGGGAAAGGG
>VWYH01005717.1:119858-150633 GCA_013399365.1 Pampusana beccarii
AGAAACTTCTTCATGGTGAGGGTGCCAGAGCCTGGCCCAGGCTGCCCAGGGAGGTTGTGGAGTCTCCTTCTGTGCAGCCATTCAAACCCGCCTGGACCCCTTCCTGTGGAACCTCAGCTGGGTGTTCCTGCTCCGGGGGGATTGCACTGGATGAGCTTTCCAGGTCCCTTCCAACCCCTCACATTCTGGGATTTTGTGATTCTGTGAGTTTCGGGCACCGCGGGCCCGTCAGTGCAGCCAGGACATGGCGGTTGCACAAGGTGTGATCCCAGGTCCCAGCCCCGCACACTGAGGCAATGGGGAGGGATTTTACCAGGGAAAAATGCTGCACAGGAAATACGAGCATTATGATCTGGGCTCCCTGCAGAGCAACTCCATAGGGAATTTTGTCTGGAGTGAATGATTCTGTCCTTTGAAGACAGGGCAATGTTTCCCTCTGCCTCAAAGGGCTCAGGTAAGAGGCTCATACCTTAAAGGCTGCATTAATTCCACCGTGGTTATGTCCCATTAAGTGAGAATGTAAGAACGGCCCAGGAACGTCCCCCACAAACAGCCCCTACGGCCTCCGCTGGTTTAATGAAAGGAGGAAACAAAATGCAAAACATTTATTTGAGTGTGTTGTACAAAAAGTTTCCAGTCATAAAATGTATATTACAAATCATTGAAAAAGACAAGACATTTGGCATGCATATTCTAAAAAGAAAAAAAAACCCCAACACTTTGAAATGATAAAGTCTAGATCATTACGTAGTTTTCTTGTTTCACGTTAACATCATTTTGAATTTCAATTTGCAACCTTTTCCACAATTATTTTAAAAATTTGACCCTTCCAAAAAACCTCATTTGCAGCAGCTGACTGGAGGTGGTCGGTCAAACTGACCAGGGACCTAGAGCTAGAGATTGTGTTAAAAATAATAATAATTAAAAAAATAAATCACAATTCGAGTCGCAAGGCGTCACCGTTACAAAAATCAGAGTTCAACCGAGAAGGTACAACTGGGCCCTAATGGCAAGCGTTTTGTTTGAAACTTCAAAATACTTTATTGCTTGGAATTTTAGTGTAATGATCTGGGTAACCGAAATACACAACAACATCTACCTCGTCAACATGGAATAGTCGTGTTAATTAAAAGCCAATTAGAAAATTTGGAAATTCAACAGAACGCCGTTTTATTTTCCGGAACTCCAAGTCAATTCACTGCTTGTGCTATTCTGCACGGAGTCTTTCCATTTTAAGCATCCTTTTCACTCTCTAGACCTTAGCATTTCAAGAAAGGCATTATGTTTACAAATAATAATTGCATGTAAATATGGTCTTGTATTAAAAAAAAAACAAAAAAAAACACTTTTAAATTATTTTAAACTGGTTTAAAGCTAAGCATATTGAAGGGCAAATTAAAATTCTGTTTCCCAGGCCATTTTAAGTGAGAAAAGAAAGTCCTCAATAGAATTTGTCTCGACGTTCAGCTAAAAGAACGCTTTGAAAAATGCAATCACTATCTCACCTTCCACTCACTGGTTTACGAGCTTTGTTTCCTGCTCACACGGGGTTTGGACCCAACAGTGGCAACAAAATCCAGGAGCAAATCCGGATCTGCCTTTGTTTAGAGATAAGACTTCGAAAAGAAGATAGAGAGAGAAGATAGAACGACTCAACAGCGAGGAAGCGAGAGAAATAAACCACGCAGCACGCGTGTTTTCAAACAGCGTCAAAATCTTTCCGATGCACACTAAAGAAAGGGATTTTCAAATATTCTGGGGCGTAGAGAGGATTTCTACAAACCTCTGACCAACCCCTGTTCAGGTTGCAGTTAAAGGGCTTTTATACAGGATGAGCATTAAAAAAATAAAAAGAAAAAAAGACGTATAAAAAACAGTAGGATCCCTGAACTGAAGGTGAGGTGTCTTGTTGCTCAAGGATGAACACGCACGTCAAAGCGATCGTTCACAGTACAATCTGCTCCACGCCGCAACGCGATTTTCACGAGTAACACGAGCCGCGGACGAGCTCGTCTGGATCGACGTTGCAGCTGGCGGGAAGCAGAGGTTTCTTCTCTTCCTGAGACTTTGGGTTCCTGCTACAAACGCCAAACTGCGGCGGGCAGCTCGCAAAACGGCGATGGGTACGAACTATCGGTTCTGTCGGGGCAAATCTAGAGGAACGAACAAGGGAATGAAGCCGTGCAAAGGAATGGGAGCCGCTGCGGTAGTGGAATGAGTCGCTGCAACACAACGGCTGGAGGAACAAAGAGAAGCAATGATGGGAAATGCAGCACGAAGCATGGGGGGGTCTTTGCAAACACCGCTCGTGGCGCCAGGGGATTTGCACCAGGAGTAGCTGCTATGTTTATATCATAATTTATATAATATTGTTATGATCTATACAATAAACAGATTGGCTTAACTATTCTGCTGTAGTTATTCTATCATTGCCCCTCTTAGCTGGTGTGAATCTCTTAAGAGTCATTGTTACCATTTCATCCAGAGTAAAGTTGTTTCTTATTTTTCCGGAATAACCATCCATATGGGTAGTTACACTCAAGTAACTACTCTAATAAAAGCTACAACGCTTAATTTCTCTAATCAGAGAAACCTTAAAAGAATTTTTCTCCTGCCAAGTCAAATCTCTTTCTCCATCAAGCTCTACACCCAATATCAGACACAGGGGTAGAAATGCTGACGATCCCGGTTCACATTTGGATCAAATGGGAAAAGAGGGTGAGGGGACGCTGGGTTTTATTTGAACAAAACGCTTTAATTATCCTGAAAATAAAGTTTAAAAAAATCCTTGAAGGACAGGAAAAAAGAGAAATGATGCTTTTTGGGTTGGTAAAGCCAAATAAACCTCCCAAAATGGAGCAGCTTTAGAGGGATTGCACTGTTCCACTGGAGCTCAGCATCAAAAGCGAGGGGAGAGGAGACACACAGAAAAGCACGTGGAATACAGTAGTTTGTGTGTTGTAATTTACAGCTAGGAATTATTTCTTATTTCCTAGTAGCCTTTTAGAAAGCGCTGTGGTGACGGTCACCCCCATTTAGAGCGGTTGCATTCAGTGTCGAGCGCTGTTTGATATCAACACCCGGATATACCTCAACGTGGTATTAAAAAACCAAATAAAATCGCCCGTTTCCCAAGTAAAAGGACAGGGTTTCAAATCTAAGGAGATATTCTGCAGAGTTACCGAAGGGCACAGTGTTCGTCACAAGAGATCTGCAAGCACCAGTCTCGAGGCTCCAAAAAGACACGTTCCCCATACAGTAGCTGTGAAGAAAAATTGTGGCTCAGGTAGCAAGAGGATTTTCCTCATTCAAGCTGCCTTTGCTAGCCCATTTTTACAGAAAAAACACAACAAAAAAAATCACAGGAAAAAAATCAAATGAACTACACACTCACTGCTTTAGTATTTAAGATCACAGGATAATCTTAAATTTACAGGATCTTGAAGAATAAGCAATGTGAAAACTGGTCGATGTAAAAAAGAAATAAACAAACCACCATAAATACAGATATTTAGGGAAAAAAAGCAAAAAGCCCTCAATGTTATGCGAGTCTATTAGAGAAGCTGTGGGTCAAAGGGAAATGCTGCCCAGTGGTTGGAAGGTGCATTGGAAAAGTTCTTTTACATTGATTGCATTCGTTTGCAGAACAATAAATTTAGAAAAGTTAATTGGTAACGGTATGTCTGAGAAACATAATTTCACTAAATACATTTTACAGAGAGAGAGAGAGAGACATGATTTACTACATATTTAACCTTCTACTCAAGCAGAGTGGGAAAATTCCATCAGAAAAAGGCCAAGTACGTCCATAGTTATCCCCTCAGCCCAAAGAGCCAGATCGTCATCCTGCTTTTTGTAATGGATCTTCTGAAACATAAATCTAAATTTCTATTAGTTTAACCTCAGTAATTCGCTCATCCCACTCATAGAGGAGAGCAGGAACTTTGATTTATTTTTCAATGGCAAAATAAGCTTAAAAGCCCTTTTTGTTCCCACCCTGCTTGCATTACGAAGCCATCAGTCAAAGCCACTAAACTGACTTTCTAGGTTATATCTGTCAGTCACGATACTGTTCAGAGAACATAATGTCCAAAAGCCACCGAAAACATCCAAACCTTGTAGCTCGTGTGATGAGTCTCAACTATTGGAACGACAAGATCAGAGTTCAAGAGTGCAGGTAAAACCAGGATCCTGTGCTGCCATCAAATGATATCCACATTTTGTATAGTATTTTGTAATAACTAGTGGAAAAACCTTTTTAAAAAGTTTTTTGTACAGTAGCCAATACATTCTTTGGAGCAGTCAAGTATTTTTCTAGTGCTAAAGATGCACTACTAGATAAATACAAACCCTTGTGGGAGTCAGAGTTACCGCCAAAGAAATGCAGCAGAAGAAACCTAAAGCTAAAGGGACAACGTCAGATACAAAACGCATCATACAAAACGCAACTCGAAGCATTTGCTATAAAAAGTGTTATTTGCTCACCATTAGATTTCGAACATTTGAACACTGCAAAGCAATGTTTGTGTCCTGAATAACAGCAATTCCTTTTTATTTTTTAAAAAAAGTCATTATTCCTGTAGTATTTTGCAAAACTGCTCCTTAAGATATCTGGCAACACCCCTTTGAATCTAAGAAAATGATGAACAAGCTGCATCAAGCTCTGATTTAAGAGGATAATCTTTAAAATCCCCAATATTTATCATTGCCAAAAGTAAAAATATCTTTCACATCTAAAATCTGAATCATTCTGTCCAATGCTGAGTGTGTCAAAAGCGTTAAATCATGATGCTTAACGTCATCCCTGCGATTTGCGGTGGGGATTTCACAAGGTCTCATTTGTGACGAGGTCAAAATGCCCTGAAAATAAACCAGTTAAACCTCTGGTTTTGAAACTTCCTTACCTTAAGATGGTGTGTGTATATATATCTATCTCTCTCTACATATATCTCTATATATATAGATATATAGTGTATATACACACACATATATATATTCAGTAAGCAGAACCCGTCATTCTCCATCCTCTGAAATCACGATATGGAGCCAAGGGGGGGGGTTTTGAGTTATCTCAGTTATATGCAATTACAGATTTACCATAAACTCAAGGAGTCTCATCCCATCTTAGCTAAAAATTTCTTTTCTGCTGCAGGTTTGTACATAAGACTTTAAACTTGATGTGGGGGGAAAAAAACGTCGTATTCCAAGATAGTGTTTCAACAAAGAGGGAAAAAGAAAGGAATCTATTAAAAATTCTAGCAGTTTTGTTCAGTAAAGGTTTTTTTTTTTTTGAAATTTTTTATAAAAATGTACCAAGGAGTAAACTTTAAAGAAATCAGATGATGCATATAAAAATAGTTTTCAGTGGCTCTGGAGGGGAAAAAAAAAAAATAGCAAAAATAAAAGGAAATAAATGGAAAAAAAATAGCAAATAATAGTTTCTTTTTTCTTTCTTCACATCACTGCGCATCCTCTAGAGGTTGTTCTGGGATCCCCCTAAAATAAGACAGACAGGGTTGAATTCAGTTTTTAGTTGCTTTTCCTATTGTAAACCCAGACTCTGGTTATCACCCCAGTTGTTAAAAGTTGGGGGTTTTTTGATAATTTAGTTCTATTTGGGGAACATCACAATTATAGAGAACACGTCACAACTTATTGCCAGGATTAAGACACCAGTTGTAGTTTTCTATGATGGGTCGATAGCTTTTCTGTTTCAGAAGCTTTATACAACAAATAAATAAACTGTTTAATCTCCTGGAGGCCAAACAAAAAAAGGAAATCTTTCAGAACTCAACTTCAAACCTGCACAGAACGAGTTCTGTGGGAAACGGCCACAGATCAGAACAAACTGGCTGAGTTTGAAATAAATTTGAAATATTTTCTGCTATCACCTGTATGAAATACCTTTCTCCTTTTCACTCAGCTGGTTGGTTATTTCATGGTACTTCACTAAGGGTTATGAAAACATACAGGTGGTGTTATTAAGAAAAAAACAAGTTTATTTAAGCTGTTGAAGGGATCCCCCCCCCCTAAATCTGAGGCCTAATTAACCCAACTAACGGGGCGCAAATTCAACATCTGGGCTGCATGAATTACCTGCTGGTTGAAAAGATCTTCCTCTCCAAACTCTGCTCCATCCTCTTCCTCTTCGTTCTCTCGCATAACTACTGATTTAGTAACACTTCTCACTGCTACTTCCTACGCAAAACGACAGAAAGGGGGTGGTCAGTGTCTATAGCTATTTACATTTTCGCTATATCATGAATATAACACCCCTGTTAAATTTTGGAGGGTTTAAAGCAACGCACTGTACATTTTACACGAGCTATGCACACAAATACTGGTAATATCCTGCAAATCACAGTGACGTTCCTATTTCTATCCACTAAAAGGCATGGCAGTGTAATTTAGCTTCAGGAATTTTATTACCTAAGGATTTGAGAGGAAGCAGCCGTGGTTTTGGTGGTCATTAATCACTTTTATACCAGCTCATAGCAAAACCAGGTAGGAGCTGAGACCTATTGTAATGTGAGGAACTAAAGCATTAAGAATATTCCTTATTTCTGCTAAATATTCTACATAAATTGCATATATCAATTATCAGAATGGTCTTCCAAACCAGGCACTAAATGCATTCCGGTACCATAGGAAGCTTCCTTTCTTACTAAATTATTTTTAACACTTTTTGGTAGTAAAAAATTCTTCTGTACACTTGCACCCTTGAAATCATAGGCGCAAATTTCTCCTTGGGGAAAAAAAGTCGCCCTAAACATAGATTTCTAAGGAGGGATACTAAAGGTAACCACAGTAGGAAGACGCATGGATATATAATTATAACATCGAAAGAACAGTTATCTTCCTACATTAATATCTACATTGCACTCCAGAATATTGTAGATACTATATAATCTAAGTTTGAACTGCCAGCAATAGTTATTTTGTCTCTTCTGAAAATACATACTCAAATTCCTACCAAATTCTCCAGCAGGGTGTTTTTCTAAAAATTGGAAAAAAGTCTATGGACATAATCAGGATGATCAGATTTCCAAAATTTCCCCCAAAATCTCAGAGATACGTACAGATATCGAATGATTTCAGTGTTATAAACTGTCTTATTTTAGGAGACAATAACGGAGATGTTAAAATCAGGATTTTGTCATCGTCATCCCCCTCCGCCCCCCAAAAATCAAGTGGTTGGGAGGTGACGCGGCCCCGTTTCCCCAGCACATCCCACCTCTCCTTCAGCGTTCACCAGGTACGTGCGGATGTTCCCTCCGGTGCCCCAGCTGCCTTGGTTCTTCCACACCAGAACAGACGGGGGACTGTGAGATACACCCGCATCTGCACCCCAGATCTAGGCAGAAAGACACGCTGTAATTAGATATTTATGCACATTCTATTTTTCAATATATAGAACCCCTTAATTCTCCTGCTTCTCTCTACATCCCAGTTTGGTTTCTGAACTTCCAACGGCACTTTCACCCTGCTTTTCACCTACACCATTGCTCGGAGTAAGATATTCTCAGTCTACTACAAAAAAATAACACTAACAATAAAAAAAACCCCCACACAAACTAATATTGTGGTTGTCAATTCTTTTCTGAATACACAGATTTCTCTTGCCACTGTCTCAATGACTACACTGTATGACATCAAGACAGAAATTGTAATGTATCGATTTAATCTTTTACATGTATCTGAACAATTGATACATAAGTAGAAACAGCTGGAACTGATTAAAAGCCTTTTTTTCCTTCTGAAATAAAACCTGTTATAGACTGAAAGTAAAATACAAAATTATAGAAAAGCAACTATCCTATTCCAGTTAAGGCTGAGAATGTCTGGTCTTCAAGTCTAGTAGACTGAGTGAATGCTCTAAAATGTTCCTGTTTCATTAGGAGTTGGAGCAGTTTGAGCCCACGATTCACCCCCTAAAATACTTTTTTCTTCAATGTTCTCTGTGCCCAAAATGCTCTTAACTACTGCATTGCTAATATAGAAATTCAATTAGCGTTCTGCGCTTTTATAACTGAAATCCTGCCCCTCTGAAGTGAGATCCATGAAACCAGGAGTTACGCAGCAAATCAGGCTGTACCAAACGCCAATAAAACCATGTTGTTGATATACTGTATAACTTATGTTATTATATATTATTAAGTATAACTTACTGTTACAGTCTGCCCAGCTCTGAGGACATACTTAGGAGTAAATTTGTAAGCAATTTCTTCTCCATCTCCAATTTGTCTTTTCAGTCTCCAGTTACCCAAAGACTGATCCTGTGGAAAGAGTCATAAGGTTATTTAGGGTGAGCAAACCAGAGCAAACAGGCACCAGAGCTTCCTCAAGGTCTCTTTGTCATTAAAATAATGTGACTATAACTTTATTTACATGGTTGTTAGCCATCTGCACTCTAACTTAAAAGTGGTTTTCTATACCCATTAAGAATCTGAAGGGTAAATCCCGTAAGGTCATTCAGCCAAATTTAAATTTTTCACCCAGAAAAGTTCTGCTAGAGCCAGCAAGGCCATTTACAGGAGCAATCGCACAGATTTTAGATATTTCGGACAAATTCCCTGCAAACATTACACTCACACTAGCACATCATCACGTTCAACTTCCAAATGCCCCTGTGAATTATTGCAGGATGCTGCACGTTGAGACGCTGCTCCTGCTCCGAGTGACTCCGCTCCTCATGCTACAAAATATTTCGATTGAGCTCCTCGTTTTCTAGGATTTCTGCCCACACTCACCTTCTCCGAGTTGTTCTTCAGCTGAACGTACTTGCCCTCCAGGTCTATCTCCTCTATGCTGATACTCCCCGTGGCTGAAGCTTGTTGGGACATTTGGAAGCTGCTGCTGCTGCTCCCGCTGATGCTCCCGGTGCCGATTCCGCTCGTTCCGCTGCCCGAAAGCTCCTCGGTTTCGAGCCGTTTTCTCTTGCCTCGGGAAGAGCGGACGAGGGAAGTGCTGCTGCTGCTGCTGCTGGAGGTAGCGCGAGAGACCGTAACACGGGAGGAGGGACTCGGAGAGAGCTTCAACCTGAAAACGACGACGAAGCGTTTTAATTAACGCATCCAGAGAACGACGCACAAAGCAATTATGTTCAAATACATATAGCGACCAGACTTATGTGACCCAAGGCTGAAAGCAGCTTCTGCATGTGGCAGCAGGACTGCACAGAGGAAAAGAAGCACGGGGCTGAGAAATTCCTCAAGAAATGTTTGGTACTATGATTATACGACATGCAAAGTCACGCTAAGGAGAGCGATGTGGATCACATAACTCTCCACCAGTATATCTACTACTAAACACACTATTCTTGGGCCACATCATTTACAAAGAGGTCTAAGTATTTAAATAAAAAGAGCAGATGAATGTCAAGTACAGAATGATATATTCCACTGTACTCTGAGACGATTATAAAAACCAAAATGAAATAAAGACGGTGTATGGATGAGAACGCTTGCAAGCGTTCCACACAACACGTTGCGGTGTGAAGCCAATATGACTTCAGTGAAACAAAATCTGGGCATTCCTGCTCAACAGGAAAAAAAATAAGCAGAAGAAATGAAAATAACACCTGCTAGGCCTAAGAATAAAACGTTTTCTGTATGTACCTTTCCTCTTCTCCTTCCAGGAGTTTTCGGTAAGCGCTGATCTCCATGTCCAGTGCTAATTTAACATCGAGCAGCTCCTGGTACTCGGTCAGTTGCTGCTGCATCTGGTCCCTCATGTCTGTCATCTCCCTCTCCTTTGCATCCAGCATCTTCCTGAACTTCTCCCGCTCGCCAGCCATCATTTCCTCCAGCTCGCGAATGCGATCTTCCGCTGCGCTAGCCTATTAAAAACACAGTTGGCATCTATGTGGGTACAATAAAAACGTTAAAAAATCCATCTCCCTCTAAAATGAACGTAAAGATTTCTCTCCGCAAAATTCAGAGAACGCAAAGGGACGGAAATGTCAACACATCCAAACACCACAGTGCTCTGGATTCGTTATTAAAGCAAATTTAGTGCCTTTACCTGTTTCTGAAGGCCAGAGAGCTGGTAGCTGAGAGCTTCTATTCTCATGCGAGCCTCCTTCAGCTCCTCTCGCGCCGCGCCGGCCGCTTTGTCGTTTTGGTCAGAGGACAGTTTGGCATTTTCCAGCTGGAAGGCAAGTTTGATACACATCACTTGCACTGAGATAGATATTCTACAAGTATCCTTTCAGTAAAAAATAGAAGCTATTTAATCTATAATAATTTTAAATGGAAATCCGGGAAGTCTATTAAAAGAATTGTATAATGTTAAGGAAATGCCCCAAGGACCAGGAAAATCTATTTCAGTCCTATTCCTATAGGATTTGCTTATATAGTCACTACCTAGTTCACATCTAACAGTCCCCTCGATGCCCAGGGACTAAACTCGATAAAATATTCCAAGGGTATTATGTCCCAGCTGGTTATTTGTAACCCAGGCACTGCCCAAGACAGACGGTATTTTCATGTTTACTGTCTCTCAGTGGATTTTTCAGGCAGGAATGTGTCTCTGCTTTTTGAATTCACGGGGAGTTTAGCTACGTATTAATGAAGAACAAGCTGCTTTTGTTCCTTCCAAATCTGCCACTGGACATTCACTGGCCATACTTCTACTGAAAAATAATAATCGATCCCTCCTCATTCACCTTCTCCACGTTATTTATCCTTTTACGGACATCCAGTGTATCTTCCCCTTCTCGACTCATCTCTTTTCTTAGGCAAAGTTTTATTTTAAACTTCCCTCATACAGGACACATCTTCTTCCAGAAATCCACAGACTGAAGCTCATAGTTAAGCCCGTTTTTTCCCTTTACAATCCAACTTCATCCATAACAACCACCGGACCTTCTTCAGACTGACAAGTCAATGCAAATATTGTGTTGTATAAAACTATAATTTGTTCCTAACATCTGTGAATAGCCCCAAGACTGCTAACTCTACTTAATTTTGGGTTTTAGTATCTATTATCTGTATTGTTGCTGCCATAAGAAATAGTCAAATATTTGTTGATCGATGTTTCTCAAACTGTAAATCATCAAACCAAAGAATTCAAAGGGAGTCTCAGTGAACGGTGAGGGAGAACAACATCAGCAGCACTGTAATTTTTCCACTGCAAGAGAATTATAAGTGTCTGTAAATACTGGCACGTATTTTCAATAACTGGCACTGCCCAATTCCTTCGGGTAGGACAGTAAATATATTAAAAAATGAAAACATATCTATTGTCTATAGTATGGAGTAGCAGCGACCTGCTTCACCCTACAAATATGACCATGAGGATGGGCACAATCTGAGCTTCCCAAACGGCAGCTGGACGGGACGTGAGGCGATGCTCCCTTGAGCAGGGACATCTCAAGGTTAGAGACTCCTTACCTGAGAACAAGAGATCCCTTACCTGCAACAGACCCTCAGTAATTGCCAAATTAATACTACAAAACATTACTAACCCATGTAGTTACTCAAGATTATTATAAACACTGTATGGATAATCCCATTAGGCATAAACTGTTGACGAAGTCTGAGACTAAAATTGGATCCAGCGGCACCTGGGCTCCAAAAGACGTTCAGAAGGCAAGAGGGTCCACTCTGAACCTTGTGACTCAACAGGAGGGTTCACCCCACTCTTTGTGGCCCCCGGTCTCTGTGTGAGACAACAGTTTTGTGTATTTTTCTCTCAAAATGGCCTTGTCTGGCTAAAGCCATTCCGAGCAATGACCTCTGGCTATAACCTCCTGGAAACACATCTGCGCACAAGCACCAGAGGTGGCATCTGAACACTGGGACAAAGCTTCTTCAAATTATAATTACTTGTCTCCTTAAAGAAGATTAGGAGCCTAGAGCATCTTTGTGATGAGGAGAGACTGAGAGAGCTGGGGCTGTTGAGCTGGAGAAGAGAAGCTGAGAGGGATCTGATCAATGGGATCAATAGCTCAGGGTGGGTGTCAGAGAACGGACCAGACTCTGTTCAGTGGGGCCCAACGCCAGGGTGAGGGGTAACGGGCACAGACTGAAACACAGGAGGGTCCATCTGAACACGAGGAGAAACTTCTGCGATTTGGAGGTGCCAGAGCCTGGCCCAGGCTGCCCAGAGCGGGTGTGGAGTCTCCTTCTCTGAGACATTCAAACCCGCCTGGGATCCTGTGTGATCTGCTCTGGTGACCCTGCGTGAGCAGAGGCTGGGCTGGGGGATCTACAGAGGGCCCTGCAACCCAACCAGGCTGGGATTCTGTAAAGACAGTGGGGTTGATGGAAATGGGTTTTCTCTCTCCAACTGGAGCTCAGTCAGACAGAGCTGGGGACAGCAGCACTTACCTTGGCCTGGTAGGTCTGCTCCAGCTCCATTTTGTACAGTTTGACTTGTTCATCGTGCTGGTTTCGCAGATCCTCCAGTGCCTGAGTCATTTTGGATTCATACTCCTGTTGGCGACTGGTGTCCACCTCGATCAGACGGTGTTCGTGTCTTTTTCTTGTTTCCCTTATTTCCTACACACACAAAAAACAAGAAAAAATCCCCCCTTTAGGATCAACAGTACAAGCAATGACAGTCAGAGAACAATTAAATATTTCAGTACTAATTATTTAGTACATTTCAGTACTAATTATTACACATATTGAAAAAATAATCATTATAGAGGAAAAACTGCATCTACAAATTTCACTTTTAAGCATATGCAGATCTCCTTTTCTATATAGTAATGACCTCTATTCATTAGGTTTTGATTATATTAGTAATAAAGCAGCAACCCAAGCAATCCTGAAGACATAAATACAATTTTTTTCTGGTCAGAGCTTGCACTAAGAAACGTTAATTTTTAGAGAAGCGGGAGTTCTCTGTGCCTAGAACACCGGTCCCAAACTAGTGAGGTGAGACTTTCTCACGCACTTATTCACGCTGAGCCCTGCAGAGACCTGGCCAGGCCTAAACTTGTGGTATGAGACAGGAATAAAGAGACAAAAGGGAGCAGTTCTGAGGATGGGGAGGAGGCCTAAAGGAGCAGCAGGGCCAGAAGAAGGAGCAGGCAAGGGAGCAGGGCTGGCTCTGCACTGAACTGGAGTCCACCGCAGGATAACGTTAATTCAGAGCGCCTTACGAGTTGTTGTGCAGAAATGTTCTACACTTAAAACAAGACTCTTGGAAATGTGCCCTTCTACTCACAGCTGTGTGCCCCGATGGGATCGGGAAGCAGATTTCCCTTCTGTGGTGGATTTTTAGGCCACAAAACTTAGCAAGCAGCAGCCCCTCAGGAAATGCATGCAACGACCCCTCCGAGGCCACAGAAATAACTTTGTAGTCTCCAAGGTATCAGGTGAAGGACTGCGCTGATCAAGCAGTTCAACACGAGGACAAGCAGGCTTCACTTGCCATCAAGATGTTCCAACTCTAACAGAGCTTTGGACCCTTCGCTGAACCAAAACAATTCACTAATCTAAAGGAAACTGATTCCTTTTTTCCTTCTTGTGTTGAATTGCTCCATACAAGGATGAAAGAGCTCCAGAGATGGCTAAAGGAATGGCCCCACTTCAAGATCAGCTTCTGCTGCCTCATTTAGCTTCACCTTTAGTCAGGTGAAGACACTCACCATCCCATTCCATGGCAGGACATAACTCAGCCGCTAAGCTGGCAAAAATTAAACTCAACCAAAAACCCCTAAGTATTCTATTAGTTAATCAGGCTGAAATGGTTTGGTGATCCAAACACCACAACTACCACACGTGCGCTGAAGGGCAGAAGTGTGTGGCAGTGGCTAAACAGCCACTAATTGAAAGAGCTTGCAGAGAACCAAAGGTCAGAGTCGGTTTCCACAAGATGGAATAAACTGCCGTAACACTTCAGTCTGGTACAGAGAGAAGGTCACGCTTCCCTTTCCCAATCCTCCAGTCTCCAATTGTGCATTCTCACTATTTACTTCATAAAAATCATCTGGTCCTCCCTAGTGCTTCTATGAGCCAGCTGACTAAACAGGCAGAAAACCAGCCCTGCAAAAAGCAGGGAATTGCAGGCTGTTCTCAGCAACAAAAGCACGTTATGGTCACGTCCAACAACCACCAAAGCTGGTGCTTGTTGTACCTGACTTTCCCTTCTCCCCAGCAGTCAGCTGTGAACTCACCTGCTCCCAGAACAACACAACTTGGCTCTTATAACAGATCCGCCACCATGTAACTCTTCTCAAAACCTTTAACTATTTTATTACATTTATAGCAAGGATAGTACTGATTTTCCCTACCTGAACTAGTCAGTAATTACTTATAGTCAGTCTGAATAAAAGGTACATAAGCTTCAGACTATGATGAGGTTACTAGGTCGGCAATACCTCCTCAAACACATTCTTCCTGAAATCCAGATCCTCCTGCAAGCTCTGGCACCGATTCTCCAGGTCAACGCGCATGAGCGTTTCCTTCTCCAACTGCTTCTTAGCCACAGCATGAGCATCTTCAGCCTAGGAAAGAATTTTCAAGATGAAGATTTCATTTTGTCTGGATCCCTGTTTCCCATCCGTAGTCCCTTTATGGACTCCATTTAACATCTTTGGACCAATAATTCACAACAATAAATCTAATGTCAAGCCACTGATTTAAAAAAAAAAAGTGTGTTCTGAATATTTAAAATAAGCTTTCATGTGTATCAGTTATTTAAAACATAGGATTATTTCAATACAATAAGATAATGGATCTGAGGATTATTAATCCCTCAAGCACAACATGCTGCTTGTTTGTCTTTTTCTTACTAGCATAATTGAACTAGGTACTCCAGCATAAGATTAAAATTATGCAGGACCTTACAAAAGACAACTCTTAGTAACCTGGTATAGAAACACCAGAAACTTTTATTTAAAAGCTTTTGACTAGCAAAATTTCTAAAACACTATTTTGCTTTACAGAGATTTCTTATAATTTAATTTTATATCCAAGAGGGGCAGGCAAAGGTTCAGCAGCAAGCAAGCTAGATCACTGATGTTCAGACTATAAACTGCAAAGAAAAATAATTCATTTTACAAGACGCAGCCCCTCCCCTGTTAAAGCAAGGAAGCATTCACAGCCGTACCTTCGCAAGCTGGGCACGCAAATCGGCCACCTCTGCTTCCAGATTGCGTTTCTCATTCAGGACAGTGTTGAGTTCCGCTTCACTTCTGTGGAACAGCACTTCAAGATCCTTAATGCGACCCTGAGCCACGGACAAATCTGCATCTTTCTTCTTGTAGCTGAAAAAAAAAACCCACAACAGATTTGGTTATATTTATATGGATACATATACATCTTGTGCATGCCTTGGTTACAGTTACAGCTATTTTGTTATTTCACACATTTTATTAGGATTAGTGTACCACCAGGTGGCTCCCACAGTAACCTGCAAATGCAGTTAATAAAAGTCATCATAAACGCCTCTTAAAACTCGCAGCTTGTAGCAATGTGTTGTAAATGCACTGCCTAATAAAGAAGAACATATGTCATGGGCAGACAAGGGAAAAACAAGGTATAATAGTAACTCTGATAGCAAAGAGATGACAATAAATCTGCTTTACACACAAGGTATCAGGAGTATTTTTTCATCTCATGGCTGCACAGCACATTTAATTGCCGCTGTCTATCACTTTGGGCTACAGAACAGAGCGTACACATCTCCCAAAGAGGCCCACAAGCGTCCCCAGTGTTTCATACTCGATGATGAAACTGCCCTGCAAGATGGGGACTGGGGGAGCAAAGTGAAGATCAGGTTTGTGACCTGAGGAATCTGAACATGCATAAATCTACGGGACCTGATCAGATGCAGCCCAGAGTCCTGAGGGAATTGGCTGGTGTAGCTGCCAAGCCTCTCTCCGTGATATTTGAGAAGTCCTGGCAGTCCCGTGGAGTCCCTGGTCACTGGAAAAAGGGAAACATCACACCCATTTTTAAAAAGGGTAGAAAGGAGGAACCCAGAAACTACGATGGAGTGACAAAGGGCGGGCTACAGATGTCATCTGTCTGGACTTGTGTAAGGCCTTTGACAGGGTCTCCACAACATCCTTCTCTGTAAATTGGAGAGAGATGGATCTGATGGGTGGAATGTTGACTTGGTGAGGAACTGGCAGGATGGTCACACCCAGAGGGTCCAGCTGGAGCTCAGTGACAAGTGGTGTCCCTAAGGGGTCCATACTGGGACCAGCACTGTTTAATATCTTCAAAACATAGTGGGGATGGAGCCTGAAGTCATGGACTAAATTAACTCAGTGGACATTTTACAGACATTTCACAGTGGTGGTCCATAGACTAAGGGAATGATATCTGTGTGTTGTAGCAAAGGATGGGAAGGGGGTGGTGGTTAATGAGGATGTATTAGATAATGTGGGACCTGAGAGTGATGTAAATGATATGGAATAAGGGGTGGAGAACATGCTGGTTTTCGCTGAATAGAGTTCATTTTATTCATAGTAGCTAATATAATGCTGTGATTTGGATTTGTGTCACAAATCCTTGTGTGCCAAAGTTCTTGCTGCAGGTTGATCAGTTGCTCCTCAAACCCAGTGGAGCTGCGCAAGCAGGCTCAGAACAAACCAAGAGCAGGATAAGCGCTGGGCTTCTTTGGATACAAACCAGGCCTGATGTCACCACACCCAACCCCACCCATGGCCTCCCCAGAGCATCCTCAGTGCCTTCAGGAAAGGGCTTCTCAGTTCACAGACTCAGGCTTTAGCAGCAAACAGAATGAGAAGTCAGCTGGTGAAGCAGCAGGTTGGCTACATTTGGATCCCTAGAAAAGCTCTGCAAGCCTGTGGCTCAGCAACTGAGATTCAGTTCAGTCTAACGCTGGGGAAACGTTTCCTAGATATCCTTTCAAGCCAATCTTTTCTTTGCATACTCCACTATCACTTTTCTTCTCCCTGGAACAGGAGGTTCCACTTAAATATAAGAAGAAACTTCTTCCTGGCGAGGGTGCCAGAGCCTGGCCCAGGCTGCCCAGGGAGGTTGTGGAGTCTCCTCCTGTGCAGCCATTCAAACCCGCCTGGACCCCTTCCTGTGGAACCTCAGCTGGGGGTTCCTGCTCCAGGGGATTGCACTGAATGAGCTTTTGAGGTCCCTTCCAACCCCTCACATTCTGTGATCCTCTCACAAGAGACCAGAGGAGAGATGTCCCGGGATAGAAATCTATTATCTCCTCTCCCAGCAACCCAACTTATTTCCAAGCAAACAACAAAGTGGCTACGTCTGGGATCATTCTCCTCTGTCATGAGCTTGAAAAAAAAAGAAAAAGACTAAGGTAATCACAGTGAACATAAAATCACACACTAACCTACCTACTCTCCCACTACACACAGTTTTTAAAGCACCGAAACAAGCTTGGCCGGTGCAGACTGTCGGCGTGGGCAGGACGGACTCCGGTCAGGAGCCAGGAGTCAAGTGGACACCGTGCGAACCGGGCAGACAGGACTTGGAAAAGCCATGTCTGCAAGAATCGCATTTAAAATGTGGCCACATCACAAGCTTAATTTTCCATACGACCCAAGCCAGACACCCTGGGAACAATCCAAGTACGTTACAAGCACCTCAAGGGACTGGAAGCAACCAGGTGGAATAAACTTTCAAGCCAAGGAAGAATTTAATTCTACTCCTATGAACTGTCAGAATAGAGTGAAAACCAGAAAACCAGGTATATCTTCCTCACACTGTGTCAGAAAATTTTGAAAAAATGTTTTAAATCAGTCTGGCAGAATGAATCAGTCATTGAAGCAACTGGTGAGGGGCAACTCCATTGTCCAAACAAAAGGTGAGAGAGATGACTTGAGAGAAACAACCATCTCCATCACTTAAGTGCACAACATTCTACAGCAAGATATTTGTAAAATCTCTTTGCGCTATCAAAAGCCTAAAGAACCGGAATCAATGGCTTCACCCCTTTTATAACCACTTAGACACGAATGAAGTGAGACAGGAGGTTTGTACTGACAGTAGGTCTGTACTGCCACTGCTGGATTAAAAGCATTTTATGACCAACAATGTTCATATATGGGTGATGTACACACTGAGATGCTCAGGAAAAATCTACAACTCCCAAAGTTTATCGATTAAAATAGGTACTAAAATTCAATCAGAAGCAAAAACATAATTTTGCCACCACATATACTCATTTTTAAAAGAAGTTTCAACTGCTAAACAGTATTTGATTACAAAACCTCCCTATTGGGAATAGAAATAACGGATTATGTTTGGCCTCAGTAGCCAGTTTGTTAGGGTAGTTCTTTTGATGCAGATGGAACAGCAGCTTTTTGAAATGCAATCGGTACACGCTCTTTTTCCAGCACACTTACATCGTAGCTTCAAGTGTTTCGAAGCCAACGCTGCTTCCATATTCCCAAATTGCTCAGTGCCATAACCAGACAATAAAACTGATCATGTTTAAAAATCAACCTTCCTTGGACGGGTCACTTTAGGCAGATCAGTTTCTCCATCCAGTTTATCAAGCAGCTGGATGTGTCACGCTTACAACAGGAGAGGTACGAGGGGACAGGAGTGGGGACAACTGAGCATTTCAGCCTCCAGATATCCAAATTGCTCAAATCACAGTACGTTAATCTTATATCCACAAATACATTTGTGGATATACTTGTTGGATTATCTGCTCTGAATAGCTGAGGAATTTCCCTTTAACAATCTTCTTGATCTGCAGTCTTCCAGAAGACACATACTAAGGTATTTTAAAAAGCATCAATAGTACAATTCCCACCTCAAATATTACCCATTATAATTAAGAAAAAGAAAAGATGCAGGACTTTTCTTACCTTTTATTGAACTCCTCAAGTTCCGCCCTCAGTTTTCCTATTTCGATCTGTAATCTCGCCCTCTCTTTGGCGGTTTCATCCAGAACTCTCCGAGCATCAGCCAGTTCAGACTCATAGAGACTCTTGATTCCACTCACCTAAGGGGAAAAAAGTATTTAAATATGAGAACATCCCAAAGACTAACAAAGAACTGAAACACAGCACCAGGTTTCACATAGCTTGCTTTGATAAAAATCGGTGTATTGTATTATTTCTGTTGTTTAAGAATATCCTATATCGAACATTTTCAATTAATATGCACCTACAATTAGATGTGATCTAGTCCCAAAGATTTCATTTTTATTCCCAGCGGGACATAACCCAACAGACCATGTTTGAAGTGTGCAAGTCTTCCAAGGAGATAAACTGCAGCAGTTTAGTGCTCGCCCTCATTTCCAATATTACTGCTCTAAAAAATCTCCCAAAGCAGCAGTATCACTTAAAGATAAATGGTGATAGGCGTATTTTGTGGAATATAGGTCCGAGGCCAAATTGGACTCTTGCACTATAAAGCTAAAAGGAATTTGAAGCTACACGAACTAGAGAAGTGCGAACTGTTCAGAGATGAGATTCCACTCCTGTTTTCTATGTCACAGGATAAGGATCTACAGACATCTCCCTATCCCAACCCAATATACTGAATATTCAGCTATTCTGACTGCAGCAAAGCACCTCAAAGTCTTCCACACCTTAACTTTTTGAGAGTGCAAGATTATTAGAAAGGTATATCAGATAGTTACAATGTCAGGATCATGTACGATTGTTGCTATTGCTTCTGTGAAAAGATACCAGAACAACTCTTACTAATGTAAATTCGGAAACAGAGCAATCAGGGAGCGAGAACAGCCAAAGGCACAATGTACCGACATTAGGAAGAGAAATTTCATAACAAAGCATGAAATGTAGAAACAAGAAAGCAAACTGTGCCATTCCTATTGCAGCACCAGTGACAGACTCAACCATCTGGTCTTCAAAAAGACTGATTAACAGCAGTCAGGATATAATTAAGTTCCTGATAGCCTACATTCTCATAAAACTTCTGAAATTAGCTAAAATATGACAGTAAGAGGGATGAGAAGTCTTAGTTTACAAGCATTACACATGCCAGACACAACTTGGCTGTCTTCCCATGCAACCTTACTTCTGTTCTTTAAAGAATTAATTCTTTCATGCTTTATTCGACTTCAGTTCAGCATTTCGGTTTGGTTTTTTTTTTCTTCCCTCTCCATAGCTCAGAGCCAGAGTTTGCCTATGGCACAAGTCAACATAACTCTGTATTATCAGTTACAAAATTAAAGAAGTTCTACAAAGTGTGCTGTGACTATGCTGAACTCTCTCATACGCCACTTCACAATGCCAAGAAAATAAAGTAAAATTAGATTTTAAGGCCGTACAACCTGTCATTATGGATGACCCTTCAGTGACAATGCGGTATTTGCAAATTGCAATACAAAATACAATTGCCCAAAGGCTGAGCACTGATTCTGCACCATCGGGTCCTGCATCTACAACATCCTTTCAGCTCTTAAACGTGCCAAAATCCTCGTCCTAGGACACCTACCAGGAATTTGGGGCTGTATTGCTGTAGGTTCACAGACACACTAAGTCAGAGTTGAAGACACAAGGACAAATCTCTTCCCAGTATTCCAGGGCATGAACTGGAATTGCATGGCAAGGCAGAAAGGAAAAACAGCCTTTTTCTCTAGGTTTTGGTGAATACTGTCACAAAAAGGCGTTGCTGGTGCGATACTGACAACAGGCAGCAAATAGTTGATGCTTTTGAGGCATTACAGATAACACATAGCTTAACAACACCCAAACAATATTCTGAACAGAGAATAAACACTTAATGCAATTCCTGTGTAGTGAGACTAGAGCTGGATGGCGCTAAAAATTGCACGATGAAAGCTGTTTCGGAACCTGTTGGTGAAAAGAGAGCCAGAGACTTTGCTTCTTAATTAGAAAGGACTGATTAATGCATGGCATAACCAGTTGTGGTTGCTTAGTAAGTATTTTTCTCCTGCGGCTTGTTAACCTCTTCTCTGCTCCAATTCCTGTAACAGGAGAAGGAAACACACAGGTCCAATTCACAGCCCAAAGCATTGGTCAAAAAGCCACTTTCAGTAGAATTTTAAGCTAATGCACTGAGCAGACAGAAATAAATGAGACATAAGGACACCCTGCAGCTTCCAACACAGGGGGGGCAGCTGGGACACCCTCAATCATTAAAAAATAAATAAATATAAATACAAACCACACACTCCAAAACCAAAAACACAGCCCACACCAACCCTCTCCAGAACTCTACCAATAGGATACAAAGAGAATACGGATACACAGTAAGACTGAAAAAAGTTTTATATTATCAAACTGAACCAGAGGGCAATTCAAGATGGTCTTTCTAGATCATAAAAAGTAATATCTTTTTTTATTTTCAGCACTTATCAAGCAACAAAGGAGAACCAAAGGCTGAAAGTGGTGCCAGCTCAGCTGAACTAGTCTGGTGTTGTGTGCTTGACAAGACTTATAGCCCAGGATGGTTATTCATGGAAATCACTGCTCTACCCCAGCACTGAGAGAAAATATGGAATGTATTTCTGTTCCCTGAAACTGTCACCCCTCAAACTCTGTTCTGGTGGAAGGAACTTAACGGGGAATCTGCTGCGTCTCTGAAAAATCTCTCGAGAATCCAGTCCCAAAGATGCCTCTATCATCTCGACTCTACGAACTCCCTTTGTTCATCACTTTACATTTGCTACTCCAGTTTGGTCTCTAGTACAGTGACACTTCCATACATTCTTAAAAAGGTGCTGTTAAACCAAACCAGAGCCTCACACATGCCTTCTGGACAAGAAAACAAAAAAGTCAATAGGAACAACAGCCAGAATCCACAGTAACCAGAGAAGAAAGTCGAATAAACGCATCTGGCACCTATGCAGCCCATTTCTGGTGCTGTCCCGGCACACTCTGAGCACAGTGACACCAGACAGCGTCTCCCTGTCCTCAAACATCCCTGGATGCAAGAGATAACCTGTCCGACAACACCTTCCATTTTTTGTCATCTTCTATCAGTAGAATCTAGCAATTCAAATTCCTTCCTTCATTGGTTGTTTCTCATCATTTTGCTTGAGTTACCACAGCCCACTGCATCCTGCTCCTCACATCTGAGAAAAACAGACGCTCATCCTTGAAGGCAATGGCAGTGACAACAGCAGCTGCTACCAAATGCTGAAGAGAAAACGTATAGAGAATGAGGCAAACATACAATGATTTTCCACTCACATACACTCCCAGCTTCTAGTATTTTTTAAAAAAGGGTCAACAATTGTCTCCAGACACCAAAAACCAGCAGTCACCAAATACTGTTAATTTGTCTAATCTTTTTGTAAATCTCTTTAGCTCTCGGTTTCCACAACAGAGAGCATCATACAAGCACAACTGGTGGATAAAGACCTACTGCTTGGTAATTTCATTTCATGCCATTAGTTTTTGCATTGAGAAATGCTGAATATTTGGTTCCTAGACAAATTTCTGTTTGGACTTGTGACTTAGAGACCTCAGTACGGCTTTTTGGAAGAGAAGCAGTGGCCAAGGGAACAACAACAAGAGTTTGAAGTCAACAAGCACAAAGAGGAGACTTGGCTAAGCCTGGACACCTCAAAGGCTTGAAGCCTCCCCACCAAAGGCTCCTATAAAGGCCACATGGAGTCCAAGCAGAAATAGAGAAGAAAAAGGACACAAAGAGACATTTACCTTCCAGGAACAGAGGTGAGATTGGTTGTAGTTCCCTGGATCTCCCCGATTGCCCCACCTTTGCTCCATTTCCTGGTAGTTGGGATGGGCCACTCTTGAACTTTGATGTTAACCTTGAACATCAACCCAGCTCTCATGGACTCCCTGTCTCTCCAGGGCTGCAACCCAGGGGATTCTTCCAAGAAGAGCCCTGGAGAGGCTGAAGTTTACTCTCCTGATAGCCAGGTTGTAGGTCCTGCTTTTTGCTCTGCTCCATCCTCTAAAGATCCCCAACTCCACCATCTCATGGTCACTGTCCTGACCTTCAAATCCCTGACCAGTTCTTCATTATTTAGTCAGTATTAGGTCCAGCAGAGCACAGAGACTAGTGCATGAGGCTTCTTCCAGCTGACTGAAAAGGGTTCATTTGCTTCTTCTTGACCAGGCCAGCAGCAGACACATGGCACAACGTGACCCATGTTCATCACTAATCCCGACCCACGAGCTCCCTGCCGGCTCGTACCCTGTCCCCAGGCAGAGCTCCCAGCAACTCCCCGTCCCCACCTTCCTGAAAATCCTGTATCTGTTTGTGACCGCACTCCGGTGGGGTGAGCTATCCCTGATCCCAATCAGCCACAGATCTGTAACTGCCCAGACTTGTCATTCCCCGCTTGTTCTCCATGCCGCACACGTTAATGTCACAGGCATTTCAGAGGCACCCGAGTGTGATGATCCTCAGGAAGGGCAGCAGAACTTCCCCCCCCAGGGCTGTCCTGCAGGAGCTTCCTTCTTTACATGTCTGTGCTTGGATTGTTGCCATTTCATCCTTTTGCTGTTGCTTTCTTTCTCTGCTCTCCACAGAACCCCAAGCCTTTTTCTTGCTTACTCCATCCACCACTTCCTCACCTGATCCTACCTGAGGATTTCTCCCTCCCCCACCATTCCCACTTTAAAGTTCTTCTTAGCAGGCTGACCAGCCCTCTTGGCAAAGACACATTTGCCCTACTTGGGTGGATCCTGTCCCTTTGAAGCACTCGTCAGTCCTGACAGACTATTCCATGGCCAGAGAAACCAAAATGCTGTTGCCAACAGCAGTTGGTGCAATCCAGTGTCGCTCTGCAGGATCTGCTCAGCCATCCTCAAACTGTCCTCCTCTCTGTGCCATTAACGATCATCCAGAGCCACCTAAGTCATGGTGGATGCTTTCCAGGTCACTCCTGACAGTACCACAGCAAATATAAGTGTCATATGGCCAAGTGAACCTCAGCAGTTTCTCTACAAGTCCAGAGTACAAGCTCCTGGGAAGTAGAAAACATCCCCAGATGACACAATAAATGGGTCCCTCCACTCTGAAAATGTAAGTGCTCCCATCTAAAGACGATGGAAGAAATAAAACTAAAACCTCCAAATGGAGTTCAGTAGGAACCGGCAGACAGTCAATGTGCACCCAGCCTAACTCCTCCTGCACAGAGGTCAACTTGGACACCCTACGGATTGCACTACAAATGTGCTTTCACTTTTCTCCTCTTCTGGTGGCAAAAGCCTTCAAGTTCGTAATTGAGCAACACAAAGAAGTAGAGCACATGGAGGAGAAGAAAACAGCAACATTTCCATAGAATAGTCTGAAAGGCAGGACTGCTGGATGCTCTCGAACCCACCAACCTGTGCTGGGAACACTCAGAGCTCCCTGTGAAGCAGTTCAGGGACCAACACACAAACACGGACCCTCCCACAGCCACCATTTGGGAAAAGGTGCAAGATGTCACTCAATGAAGAGACATGGAACACGCCAAGGTGACAGTGAACCTAGACGCTGGGCAAGAACTGTACCCCATCCAGCCACAAGTGAGTCTGGACAAATTTGGCGACAAAACATTAATTTTAATGTGCAAAATATAAGTGTATTCCCATCAGTTGTGGTTCAGTATGTTCTTATTCACCCAGTTAGGGACTGACTGCCAGTCAGCTGCGTCTCAGACTTGCCAAAGACATCAGTCAGGTTCACAAGCACAATGAAGACGAGTTGCACATCACCACCACCACCTCCCAGGCGATGTCTATAGTGCCAGAAGACCATTTAACCCCATGTCTTGGATGCCACAAGTCTTGAATGACCCACCATCCGCAGCAGCATCTGAACATGCATTTTGCAGGTGGCAACCAGGCAACACCAGATCCAGGTCCCCTGGTCAGGACCGTAGCTCTGGTTACTACACACAGTGCACACAAAGGGCACAGTAACTGCGGTGAGATTATGGTGACAGCTCTGACAGCTGCCATTCAAGATTGCAGCCACCACAATCACACCACAGAGCTGGGAAGCCACCGGTGAAGAGGGAACCCCCTGTAGATGCTGCTTTTGTCACAAGCAATCGCTGGTAGTGGCTGAGGCTCACAGGGATCCTCTTTTTCTCTCCCTACTTCTCCTTTCTGTGGGCGAGAACAGTGGGATGTGCTCAGAACGGTGTAGGAACCACTCCCATGCCCACCAAAATATCATTTTTGGGAGCATGTAATCACAAGCCCTCCAGGGAGTTTGTGGCAAGGGAACTGAGGAGAGCTCTAGGACTCTTCTCTCAGCCCTTCCAGTATTTCTCCTCCCAGTTTATTGTCACAGTGACCCCAACACAGCGAGAACAGCATCAGTCACATACTAGGGAGGTAGAAAATCAAAGGGATAAGCTAAATTTCTCTTCTGTCATAATCTAAGCTACTACATTAATGCAAGAGAGCAAACAGAGAGAGAAGGAGGACAACTACAGGTTCCCTCAGCTACAGAGGCAAAATATTTTTATTTGTATTTGTCCCAGGGCTTACTGTATACATATTTATTTCTCTAAAAGCCTATTGCATACACATAAAGGCAGAATGGCTTTGGACAGGGTTAGGGAAAGTGGGAAAAAGGGCTGTAATTGGCAGAGGACTAGAGATGACTCTCAACTTCTACTGATGTCCCTTTTCTCTACTGTTAAAAGGCAGCAGCCTTGTGTTCCTCAAAAAGAGCAACAGGAGTTATTTTGTTCCAAAGCCATGATGCAGCTGTGGTCCATAAAACCACAGAGATTGACCAACAGGGGAGGACAAAGTGGCTGCTTTCTTGTGTCTTCTGCAGATTGGTGATGAAAACAATGAGGAAAAGGAACATCAGCTGATGATTAGTGTCTGGTAGAACCGTGACAGTCTTTGGCTGAACAGCATCAGCGGAACTTGTCTCATCTAGAAGATGTTCCCCTGAACTAGAGCTTTGAAAAGAAGATCAGAAACACCTCTGGTATGGACACATCACCTGTTTTCCAGACAAAAGTCTCAGGTGTTACCGTAGAGCCCACTGCTGAGCATCACTCCTGCTTGTCATCCCACAACGCGCATCATTCCATCCACCAGCGGGCAGATGATGGTCCCTGTCACTACCATAGATAAGCAAAAAATATTTGACTATTTAGACAGCCAAAAAAAAAAATATCTGAGTCATATTTACACATAGTTGAGGAATTTCCATCTTGAACATGCTGGGAAAAGAAAATAGTCTATTTTAAGCACATAGAGCTAGTATAAAGACATAATGATATAGCCAGAACAGTAGATGAGTATCACTGGACTACACTTAACTGTGTTTCTACACAGAAGTTAGAGTTGTTTTGGGGTTTGTTTGAGTTTTGGATTTTTTGTAGCGTTTAGAGGGTGTATTTTTAATTAGTGTCTGATTTCATGCTAAACGAAATCATTTTATGAACACCAATCCTAACAAGAAAACTGATTTGTCAGCAGAAAATCCAGTTTACTAGACTGGTTCTGAAAGTGAAAGGGCTGGATTCTCCCATTCCAATAAACACAAAACCTGACAGACACCTGAAGTTTTATTGTTCCTGCCATCCTAAACCACTGTCCACCATCCTGCATCAAAACAATAAGACTACAAACTCCCCTTTTTGGACATGTGTAAAGAATAATTAAGCTGTCCCAAAGAGATGGGGGAATCATTTAACGAAATTGGGCCAGAGACCAGCTAAAGTATCTCACATTGGCTCTGATGTGCCAAAGAGTTTGAGGAATCCTGACAAAGTTTGTTAGAATATGTCTAAGAATCAGGACTTTTTTTAAAGCCTGGAAGAAAAGCGAAGAAGGAAAGCACTAGGGCAAAGTAAACAAAATATTTATAGCAAAATCAACAAGTTTATTTTCCAATTACTGCACCAGAGTAATTGATAACACCCAGAACTGCTGCTAGGAGTTGATTTATGTTAAAAATCTATAATGAGATTTAATATTAAAAATTCAATGAGATTATATCTATATGTTTTCTGCTTGTCCGCCTCTTACTCTACTAACATCTGTACTGTCAATAGAATTACATTCCGCCTCCTACATATACAACATATACTTCTAGCCTCCAGCAATAAACAACTTATAAGCTGCTTGAACCAGACATGATTATGTTGTTTACAGCATGACTTTACATAGGACAAGCGATCTAGTCATGTTTTAAGTTCAGAAATATCTAGTTATTTTTTGAAAACGTGGAAATTATAATATATCATTAAGTGGTACAAAGGGACTTCAAGGTATTTGAATCCTGGGTGCTGTATACTCCCAAAACAAGACGCTACTTTATCTGGTCTGCTCAAACTAAATTAATTCAAACCCTTCAACCACCGCACCCAACATCTTCAAACCAGATCCTTAAAGGGGAGGGGAAAAAAAAGGCTGCACAGATAACAATCCATTGAATCACACAAGTTACAGTAAGGCTGTTGTCTACAGGCTTCCCATAAAGTTTAGCTTAATGTCTGAGGTGGGACATGGGGACCCCTCATCCCCGGGCTGGTACAGGACGGGTGGGACTGTCTAGAAGGGGAATCCTGCGGGAAAGTGGATAAAACAGAAGAGGGAAAAGCAAAACGCGGCTCAGGAAAAAGGATCAGCCAGCTTTGCCTCCAAATCACGGGGAGCAGATTCGCTTCCACGACAGGGACTGTCAGCGCAAAGCAGTTCACGCTGCAAGGATCTGATTCCTGGCATCTGCAGGGACTAAGAAAGATTTCCTCTGGTGGGAAGCAAACTTAGTCTAAACCCTTTCAAATGTTTCATTTCATCGCACCAGCCCTCAAGACAAGGACCGCGAAGGAAAAGTAACACTCGTGTCACTACAATTCACAGGACGCATGTGCTCAGCACGGGGTGACTCCAAACTCCAGCAAAGCCCCAGCCCGCAGCGGATCGGACCGAAACGGGCACCCGGAGGAGCCCAGAACGGTGTCACTGGTGCTGCCAGCCCAACCCGCACGAAACACGGCGAGAAACGCGGGGCCCCAACCGCCCCCCCTCCCCGCCCAGGGCCGCTCCCGCCGCCGCGCTCGTTCCGGGTGCCGAATTCTCACTCGGGGACGATCCTGAGCCGCCCTCACCGTGTCACCTGCAGCCTGTGCCCAACACCGAGAGTCCCCGGCAGCCCCCGAGGGGCCGCGCAGCCCCAGGCAGGCGCTGGATCTCCACAACTCCCCCCCGCCCCAAGCTCCGCACAGCGCTCGCCCCTCAGCTCCGAACCCCAGGTCGGAGCCGGCGCGGCCCGAGCGCAGCGGCGGGAGCGGCGCGGCCCGAATGGCGCCGCCGAACGCGAGGCCGCGCGAAGCCGCCACAGCGCGGGAACAGCGACCAGGGCGGCCGGGCCGCGCACCCGCGCCCCCACCCCGGCACCGAGAGGGGAAACGGCCTCCAACGCCCCGCCGCTGCTCGCCCTCCCGCCCCGGAGAGCCGAGCGAAGGCCGTTACCTCCCGGGTGGTGACCTCCTCCTTCTCGGAGATCTTCAGCAGCAGCCGGTCATTCTCCAGCTCCAGCGCCCGCACACGGTCGATGTAAACGGCCAGGCGGTCATTGAGCTGCCGCAGCTCCTCCTTCTCCTGCAGGCGGGAGATGCGAGTCGGTGACAGCGGGGTCCCGCCGGGGGTGCCGCGGCTCGGGGTGCCTGACATGGCGCTCGGTTCGCGGGCGGGCGGGCAGCGGGCTCATTCAATCCCGCCGCACCAGGGGAGGAGGGAGCGGTAAGATGGCGGACATCGCCTCCCCCGCCGCCGCGCCGCCTGGGAAATGAAGTCTCGGCGCCAAGATGGCGGCGCCGCGGGGCGCGCTGGGAGCTGCAGTCCCGCCCGCCATTTTGTGGCGCGGAGGGCCCGAGGTTGTTCTCCAGCCGAAAGTGTAGCTTGTGCCGCGTATTAAAGTACAAAATTAGGCGGTCGTGAGCGTTGGTAAAGCGCAGGAAACGATGGGCCGATATTAAAAGCGTTATTTTGTTGTTGTTTTAAATAAACCCGGGAGGGAGCAGCGCTGGCCACCACGGTTGTTCCTCACAGGTTCCCCAGCTACCAGCAGCTGCTTTTGGTTCCGCTCACAGTCAGAGCAGCCCCCGGGCATTGGTGGGTGCAGGTAACCAGTCCATAACGCCTCACACTCTGCAAACCCACCTGAACCATCTGTCACCATCATGCTGGTGGGAACTGCCACCGTGCTGCTCGTTGCCACAACTGCACTGCAACCTGTGCAGTATTTCTCTTACAAGATACATCCTCACATTAGTTATCTGTGTTCGCTTCACTTTTATATAACCCTGGTTGGTGCTGTTCACGAATTTGCTGTGCTTTGCTGTTAGCACTGACGTTTAATAGGTCAGAGACCTGCTATTTTCTTAAATTGGGGGTAGAAAGTTTCAGAAAAAATACTGATCAGCCATTTCCAAAGGTGAACTTTTAGGACTGCAGTTCTGTAGATTTTAGGCATTTCTCCCAGGGTTTTACTGAGAGGTTGCCTTTGTCTCCCAGTCTCTGGTCAGGCCGCTCAAGAATGCAGCCAAATTTTGTACAAACTAAGATCCACTGAGAAGTTTTCCTAAAGATCTGGAGTATTATTTTCCCCAAACTATATTTTTACTGAATATACCCTAACTTCTGACAGTTCTTGCTCGTTAACCAGTTTAAACTGGATTACCACTCCCATGGACTATTTCCTTATGTCCCAAAACTTTGGAGGCTGAAAAGCCCGTACTTCCCTTGTGCCTTTTGGCTACCAGGGAAGGCTGAGAAAAGAGAGATTTTCTGCCTAAGAAGTTTAAAAAACAAACAAAAAACCCCCAAAACAAAACAAATTTAAAAAATCTGTCGTTCATATACACGGGCAGCAAATTTAAAAAGCAGCGTGAGCATAACACAAAGAAGTGCTGTGCAGAGGGAGGACAGATCTAGGTAGAGAAACAGTAAAGAGCAAGAAAATACTGCACACGATATCTGAAAACAAACTTAAGCAGCCAGGCTGAACAAATAGGTGTGAATGGGTTTATCCTCAAAATCGAAGCTACACAATCCTCATGTTATAAGATCTGGGATCCTTATATCAACTACACCTCAAACTGGAAAACCTCGGAATAAATCCATGAATTCCAGATGCGCATTACTCTTGTTGGCAAATCGCTGTAAATCCCTCTTGCAGCCACTGCATATCTTCAGCATCTGACCTATGTAAATAATAGGTTTTCACATTAATATATTTGTTTAAAAATATGCATCTGATAATGAAAATTGCCCTGGGTTCCTCCATAGATGACAGTGTCCGTCCCTCCTGCCTTGGGCACCGTGTCTCGCGGGACAGCCGTGGCTGCTCCTGCACCTCTGTCAGGTCAAGGGTTTCCACACCAAAGCCATGGGTACTTGGAGAGAGTTTATGAATTATAGCTAAAACAAAAATAAGCCTATAGACCGCTTTTTCTGTGGGCATTTACACACCCTCCCTATTTGAAGGTGACTGCTATCACACCTTCATCAGTGACCTCTGATAATATGGCACACAACCCAGCGCGAAACTCATCTTTCTGACCGAATTCGAGTCGGTTTTGACTTTAATTTCGTCAGAAAAAAAGCAGTAGGAAGAGAGAACTACAAGTCCCAGGGTGCCGCGGCCTGTGCTGGGCCGGAGGCCGCTCCCGCCCGGGGCCGGGGCTGGGGCCGGGGCCGGGCCGGGGCCGCCTCCTCCCGCGCTGCCCGGGGCCGCCTCCGGATTTGAAGTTAAGGGGCGTTTTTTGAATTTTGGCGCCTGGCTGCAAACTAGAACCCAACTGCTGCTGGATGGGCTCCAGCCCAGCCCGTGCCTCTGGCCGGAGCTGCCTGTGCGTAGTCGGTGTCATTGCAAACATCGCAGCCTTTCCCCGAGCAAAGCAGAACAATGTGTGTGAGCAGCGAGCAGCG
>VWYH01005717.1:150653-179535 GCA_013399365.1 Pampusana beccarii
GATGCGCATTACTCTTGTTGGCAAATCGCTGTAAATCCCTCTTGCAGCCACTGCATATCTTCAGCATCTGACCTATGTAAATAATAGGTTTTCACATTAATATATTTGTTTAAAAATATGCATCTGATAATGAAAATTGCCCTGGGTTCCTCCATAGATGACAGTGTCCGTCCCTCCTGCCTTGGGCACCGTGTCTCGCGGGACAGCCGTGGCTGCTCCTGCACCTCTGTCAGGTCAAGGGTTTCCACACCAAAGCCATGGGTACTTGGAGAGAGTTTATGAATTATAGCTAAAACAAAAATAAGCCTATAGACCGCTTTTTCTGTGGGCATTTACACACCCTATTTGAAGGTGACTGCTATCACACCTTCATCAGTGACCTCTGATAATATGGCACACAACCCAGCGCGAAACTCATCTTTCTGACCGAATTCGAGTCGGTTTTGACTTTAATTTCGTCAGAAAAAAAGCAGTAGGAAGAGAGAACTACAAGTCCCAGGGTGCCGCGGCCTGTGCTGGGCCGGAGGCCGCTCCCGCCCGGGGCCGGGGCTGGGGCCGGGGCCGGGCCGGAGCCGCCTCCTCCCGCGCTGCCCGGGGCCGCCTCCGGATTTGAAGTTAAGGGGCGTTTTTTGAATTTTGGCGCCTGGCTGCAAACTAGAACCCAACTGCTGCTGGATGGGCTCCAGCCCAGCCCGTGCCTCTGGCCGGAGCTGCCTGTGCGTAGTCGGTGTCATTGCAAACATCGCAGCCTTTCCCCGAGCAAAGCAGAACAATGTGTGTGAGCAGCGAGCAGCGAGCAGCGCACTTAGAATGAACTTTTCCACCCTCGACACACAGTTTCCAACACCAGCTAATTCGTGGAAGAGCAGTTCTAAGCTTTGGTTATGTTAAGCCAGAAAAAAGAAAAAATGTTAGGAATGCTGAAGGCCTCTGTATAAGCATTTTTGGGTTAGCTCATTTCTTCTCTTGTGATTTGATGTGATACTCTGCGCATGTCGTATTCTGGAAATTCTTCTAAACCTTTTGCCTAGGTTTGATCGATAATGTAGTCCAGATGTAAATCCCCTTTGCTCATGAAATTTAGCCAAAACTCCCTCATTATTCTGTCTGTCAGATTTTTTAGATAATGGCTTAGAAAATTTGAATGTTTCAGGGGTTGGTTTGTTTCCTTCTAATGTTTCACCAGTTATTTTCATAGTGCTGATCACAGCTGCGCTGCAATAAGATTTTATATTAAAACACATTTACTGAAATACATCCCAGCAATAATTCCTAATATTTTCTACGTTTTTTAGATAATCCCTTTCTTTAGCAGTAACCAGAACACTTGCACACTTTGATCCACTGGTCTCCCCTCCTTGTTAACTGGACATGTATGTTCGCTTTTCCTATCTCTGCTGAAAATAAATGAACAGTTTGGGGGTGGGATGAGGACAGGAAAGTATCAAGGGAGGTGGGGGAAGTGCAAAAGCCAAGAGCCCACTAGACAAGTGTGTTTTACAGGCCGTACAATGCACGCTTCAGTCGTGGAATTACCATCTGTTCAAACTCCAAGGCTCACCCAGTCCCCAGGTTTCCTCTGTGGAAGCGGAGCACAGAAAAAGGCTGGTGCATTTACAGGTTTCACCCTCAAATAAAGCCAGGAACTTTGAAGTGCCCTGGGCTCAGTATCAGAGCTCTTCCTCAAAGGCATTTGCAACATATCTGTCTGTCTGCGCAGGATAAGAGAAAATTTGGGGGATGCCAGAGAACACAGGCAGCAGCGATAGGCTCTGCCTGGCACTGGAGAGCTTCCCCGTCAGATAAACGAAGAGATTACCTGCAGTATGTAATAAACACAAAGGAAAACCTCACGTACCCTTTGCTGCAGAGCATCTTCTCGTTTGTTGACCTGTTTCCTGTATAGTTGGGTGTAACGAGTTTTCTGATGCTGTTCAGGATTTCATAATGACACTGACATTTTCACAGATCAGGGGATGTGGGATTTCCACAGCTATTTCTTCCCTCAACTGCTTTGGTTTCTCGGCAGCTGCTGCCATGCCCTCCCCTTTCTCATTTTACACTTTATTATTTGTATGTCTTTACTAGCAGGATTATTTCTGCCATTTCTGTAGTCGCTTAACTTCCTCCCTGCCTTGTGTTCCTTATCTGACTCTAAACAGCCTGTCGGTGTTGAACTGATTGTCTCGGGTATTTTCATTAATTTCAGAAGGAGGCAAGGACTAAACATACAGCACGGAACATCTTCCTGTCAGTCCAAATTCAATCCAGCTTAGTAGTAGTGCTTAAAAAAATTCTAGCAATCTCTGCGAGTCTTGAAGAAGCATTCACACCTCACAGATTTCTGCTCCAGAATTTCAGCTTTCATTGACTAAAACTTCTTCCAGCAGTGTCAGCACAGGAAGCACCAAAGCAAGCAGAGGAAATTAATAGGATGCCGTGCGTCGTGGATGAGATTGTCCTCATTTGCTATGAGAAAGTTTGCTACGAGGCATGTAAAAAAGAGCAAAAAGGAACACAGCGCACAGTTGTGCAAGCAGCAGATTGTACGTAGAACACGGATTTTTTTTCAAGACTACTTCACACTGTAACGTGTACAGGGTGTATTTATTTCTAATTCCAGGCATACAATGTTTGGCAGAAGCCTTGAACAATAATATTCTTCTGCTACAGCATTTAGCTCCTTGCTGAGGCGGAATTCAGCCTGTATGCCAAGAGTTAACCAGACCTGGGGGGACAATCCAGGGCTGTGCTTGGGATTGTCCGCTCCTTTGCGGCAGGAACACGAGTGACTGTCACGGTCAGGAGGGCCTGGGTGGCCCTTTTCTCGTGCTGGAACCAGACCCTGGTCTCACGTGACCAGAAAGAAATGAGAATTTGGTTTTAAAACCTCTCGTATTTCCTCCCCGTCTCAACAGAAAAGTGGCAAAGGAAGAAGCCGCGGGGTCAGCGCTCGGGACTCCTCAACTTGCCACAATTCTGCTTTGTCACTTTTCCACACAGTGATTTGCTTATAAGCTAAAATAAAGCCACATTTGTAACACAAGACCAGCGGAGAGGTTTCTACAATTAATTCACGGTCTTTATCAGGCTGAAAGAAGGAAGGAAGAGTTGGAGTGTGATACACCACAGCCTCAGCGCAGCGTGGGCAACCGAGTTTTCCCCTCACCGGTTCCCCATTGCTCAGCAGTTCTTCTGAAGAAATAGAAAGATTTCATAGTAATAAAATACCATGAAAACGCCACTGAAAACAGATGAGGTGGCCAGGTAGGAACAATATCACCATTTCCTTCTAGTCGGGCTGCGCTGGAGTCTGTGGAGACGGAGCCATGGGCGTTCGCCTGCATAATTCACTGCTATTTATGTAGGTAAATAACAAAAGTAATGTAAGATCAAGGAAAGAATTATTCATATCACCTTTAATGAAACATTGGGCCAATAGTCTCTAACATAATGAGGTTTGACTTTTCTCGTCATACTTTCAGGGATCCCACGTTAAAAGACTCAGGGCAGCCCCAGGTTCCCCGTGCAGTTCAGGTTCAGCTCCGAACACAAACAAGCCCGGAATCTTTTCGCCATTTGGCAGTTTGGAGAGCGCAGCGGAGGGTGTGGACGAGCTCCGAGCTGCGGTTCCTCTGAGTTCACAAAGCTGCTTTATCAGCCAGGAGCAATCCCAGCGCTGCTCTGAAAATCACAGATCGCTGCTGCGGCGGGAGGCAGCGCTCACACCCCCGCGCTGTTATTGTGTAAAACCTGGCGCTGCTCTCCAGGCTCATGAAAACAAACCCAGTTTTTTGTTTTGTTTTTTTTTTCAAAACAGCCATTTGGCGCCTGATTTTCAAATCCGCAGACCAACTGCAGCTGGCTCGGCGCCCATCGCCGTGAAGCTATTTATGTATTTCCCTCCAGCAGCTGCCGTAACCTGGTACGTACCTCACGTCTGGCCGCGCTGGCTCAGCCTCTGTCCCGGTCTCGTTGGACATGGGTTAGGATTTCAATTTTCTTCTGTTAAACAAACAAACAAACCAACCCCAGTGTGACAAGGAATTACTGGAGGGAGTTGAGCAAGGGCTACGAAGATGCTGAGGGGTCTGGAGCATCTTTGTGAGGAGGAGAGACTGAGAGAGCTGGGGCTGTTCAGCTGGAGAAGAGAAGCTGAGAGGGATCTGATCAATGGATCAATATCTCAGGGTGGGTGTCAGAGGATGGACCAGACTCTGTTCAGTGGTGCCTAACGCCAGGGTGAGGGGCGACAGGCACAGACTGAAACACAGGAGGGTCCGTGTGAACATGAGGAGAAACTTCTGCGATTTGGGGGTGTCAGNGTGATTCTGTGAGATGTGCAGGTCACCCTGGGGCTGCCTTGTAAAAGGCAGCAGTAACACAAATGGTGGTTGAATTTGCCCAAACTGGTTAATCCTGAGGGAAATCTGTAGGGCTCTAAATGGCCTTTCCCACCTGATAAGGGTGAAACGTTTCCATCCCCAGCAGCGGCAGCTTGTTGGATGGAAGGTAAGTCCCTGTGGTCCTGCTGAAAGGTGCATTGACATGGGGGAGAAGCGTCGTGTGATGCACCAGGGGAAACCGAGGCACTCCACTACGTCGTTCCCTACAAGAAAGCAGGAAATTTGCATCTCAATGGCAGAAATAAAGGTTGTTCACCCACGCATATATTTTTCTCTTGGAAGTGACGAGCATCTTGCAAGGGAAACCAAAGCTGAAGCACCTATAACCGCAGAAGTGGATATGAAATTAAGGCATTCCATTGCACAGCAACGGAGGTGAGGTGGATTAGCCCAGACTGCGAAATCCAAGCGTTATAAGCCCCAGAAGGGTTAAATCCTCCAGCAGATGGAAGCCGCCTGCCTGAACCGGCAGCTGCAGATGGCTCGGGCAGGGCAGGTGGTTGGACCGGCCAGGTGGATGAAAACCATTGCTCAGCACAAGCTCGGAGGAACAAGTAGGGGTTGTTTTCCAGTTTTCCCTGGAGCAGGTGGACTCGGAACAGATGCCGGCCTGCGGCAGCACGGGTGGCAGCGTTAGCAGCAACGCCTGTGCCGGGAGAGAAGCCTTTGCACAACGCACAACATTAGAAAAACACGTACCCTTCCCTTTATTGGTGTCACACGTAGCGATAGGAAAGCTGCTGTAGCATCGTCTGCTTTTCCTCTCCCACGAGAGTGGTTCTGTGGCTTCTCTGTGCGTGTCCGTGTCCCCACGCACGAGCGAGGTGGAAGGATTCGGGTGGTTGGATCCCATCCTGATTTGGGTGGTAGAGGCTGCTGGTTTCTCATTTTGCTACGGAAAGTCTTGCAAGCTACCAAAGACTTCTGGGGATATTTTCTGGACTCCAGTTTACTTACCGAGACCAGAGTTTTCTTTAAAGTCGTGTTCAAACTACTTGAGCTGGAAGAACCAAGGACCCGTGTGAAAACTGCCCTATGCTGTGCAAAGCGGTGTTTTGTTTAAAAATATGCTTAAACTAACTAATGAACCACCACCAATTAAAGCGGTTATAGTCTGATTGCCTCAAAATTGGGCTTTAGAACCTCAGCTGGGCTGAGACTGATGCAGGACGTTCCCTCATGCTGAGACTTGCTTGGCAACACTGTGTAGGAGAGAGGCAAAGCATCTGAAGTCAGAAGAGTCATTCCTGTGGGTTGTTTTAATTAAAAGAGGAGCAGTGGGGACACCACAGAACCCTCACTCCCCTCCCAAGCAGCTGAAGCAAGGAAGGGCCACCTTGGTTTGGCTCTGATTGCTCCCGAGCTCTGTCCTGCCCCTCCAAAGAGCAGAGTGGAGCGCTGGGGACAAACCATTGTAATTAGCAACAAACCATTAGAATTAGCAATCTAAAGACTGCTTCCAATGTATTGCATCCCAGGCCAGGCTGGACGGGGCTCTGAGCAACCTGAGCTGGTGAAGATGTCCCTGCTCATGGCAAGGGTGGCACTGGGGGAGTTGGGAAGGTCCCTTCAACCCAAACGGTTCTATAATTAATCCTGGTTCTATAAAACCAACCAAGCGCCCACCAGTGCCGGCACAGCCCTGCGTGCCTGGGCCCTTCCTCATCATCACAGTTTCTGTGTCTCACAGCCTGTTCTTAGCTGGCACGGAGATGTTATCGCTTGTGCTGTCCCCACATCCTCTTTTCAGAGCCCTGCTCTTCTTGGTGCATGGGGGGTATTTCCCTCCCTCACTGCGAGGGCCCCACTTGCAGTAATATTGCGTATGATGAACCCCGTGCAGGGATTTTGCTGGTTGCCGTTGTGAGTAATTGTTTCCTGGAAGACGCTGAGGCTCCATCACTTGGGGAAACATCCTGCGTGATCACGTGAAGTTGAGCTGATGGAACACGGAGCAGAACGCAGCGCAGAACCAAGACTTTTAGAAGTGTTTGAGGTCCGGAAGCCCCCAATGGGACAGGCAGGATGCTCTGGGGAAGGGGCATTTCCCGAATAAACCAGGCACGCTGCTCACTAAAAACATCTGGCATCTCAGCACTTGTCTGGTCACATCTGGAATTCTGTGTTTGGTTTTGGTCCCTGCTGTACAAAAGTAAGTGGACAGGCCACGTCATTCTCAGCACAGCCAGTCGGTCCCACCCTGGGGCTTCCAGTGGCTTCCTTTACCTTTTCTCCCTTTTTTTCCTCCCTGTCACACTCACCTGATGGGGTCTTTGCTTGTAAAATGACGCTGGGAAAGTAACAAGGTAAAAAGTGTGGGGACTTAATGCAGAATTCAAAGAGAGGAGGAAATTCAGCCGAGATGCGAACTAAATGCTGGGAATGCGGGAGAAGGCGTTTACTCCCTTTGGAATGGGACAAAAGCCTCTGGAAACTGGAAAACTGGATTTTCTAATAGGGTCTTGGGAAGGAGCACAAGTGTGATGGGAGCGGCTGAGGGAGCTGGGGGGTTCAGCTGGAGAACAGGAGCTGAGGGGAGACCTTCTGATCTCTGAACTGCCTGAAAGGAGCTTGGAGCCAGGGGGGTCGGGCTCTGCTCCCCAGGAACAAGCGCCAGGAGCAGAGGAAACGGCCTCAAGTTGCNCTGAAAATGATTCTATGAATCTATAAGGCAATGGTGGGAGGCAGAGTCAAAAGAACCCTTTATTTCAGCAGTGTTTGGGGGGGTGTTCAATGAAGAATAGGAAGTTAAAACGAAGAGAAACCCAAGGAGAGTTTGGGAATTGAAAATCTATGTGTTTGCACATGCCGTAGAAAAGAGGAAAGCGTCACATTTGGAGCACAGCAAGGGCCAGGGTGAGAGGGGAAGATCCCATGGCTGCAGAGGCTTTGCCGGGGCGGTTCCTTCTGTCTGTCCAGGGCAGTCATCCGCACCCTGCACATGTCTGTCCTCGTTCTGCCCTCCTGTGGACAGAAGCGTTAGAGCTGGACCTGGAAAAATTGTAAAACTCTTAAGGGATGAATATTCCTCAGTGCTTGAATCTGTGCCCTGAGCTGGGTGACCAAGTCCAACGAGACTTTGCGTGTCGGGACAACAGCCCTGGTACCGTAGGAACGGTCCTGCAAACCCCAGTTGTACAGTGTGCCCGACAGCAAGATGTGAAAATCGTAGAGTTAGAATAGAATCATAGAATGTAAAATTCTGAAATTTGTTCCAAAAAAAAAAATCAAGATTTGCAATCACATACACGCACACACGGGCTTTGACCTCATCTGTCTCATTGATACTAAATCAGAAGCCCCGTCCGGGCCGCGGTCGCCGCACAAGGTTCCCCCCGCGGGGCCGCGCCCTTCGGCCGCTCCGGCGGCGGCGAGGGGACCGCCCACCGCCAGGGGGCGCTGTTACCCCCCCGCGTCTATGGTCTTCATGGGAGATAGAGCGCCCTCTGCTACGCGCGGCCGAGCCGGAAGAGACGTTTTCCCAGCGTTCCGCGCGCTGCTCCCTCCTTCCGGTGCGGAGCCATCAGCGGGGCGGCAGCTAAGGCCGCGCTGGGATCCGCGTCCATCCGGTTCCATCCGCGGCCGCGCCGAGCGCTCCCTGCCCGCAGACATGGCGATCCGCTACCCCATGGCCGTGGGCCTTAACAAGGGCTACAAAGTGACCAAGAACGTGTCCAAGCCCCGGCAGTGCCGCCGCCGCGGGGTGAGTATGAGGCGGGGGAGGCTCCGCCGGCAGCCGCGGGGCTGCGGCCCCTCCGGAGGTTCCGCACAGGGGCCCGAGGGTCAAGGGGTGCGAATGTTGTTCTGCGGCTGTGTGTGTGGAACCGGAGAGCGCGGGTAAAGGCCGATCCGCCTCCGTCCGCGGTCACAGCAACAAAATGGTTTGGGGTGGAGGGACCTTAAAGCTCCCCCAGCTCCCCCCCTGCCATGACAGGGACATCTTCAGCAGCTCAGGTTGCTCAGAGCCCCGTCCAGCCTGGCCTGGGATGTCTCCAGGGATGGTTCATCCACCACCTCTCTGGGAACCTGGGCCAGGCTCTCCCCACCCTCAGGACCAACAATTCCTTATATCCAGCCTGAATCTCCCTCCTTTAGTTTCAAACCATCACCCCTTGTCCTATCGCAACAGGCCCTGCTCAAAAGTCTGTCCCCATCTTTCTCACAGGCCCCTTTTAAGTACAAAAAGGCNCTGAAGGGTCTGAGCCCTTCCCCACCCCAGGGTGATGTGGCTGGGGAGAGGTGACACTGCAGGACGGGGGCACTTGCAGGTGCTGCTTCACTGCAGGGACTGAGACCAAGAGAAAACCCCCAGGAACACCCAGCACTTTCTGGTGGTTACACCTGGAGCAGAGGCTTAAATCACGGAAAATATTAAACCTGTGGAGGTGGGTACGCAGCTGCTGGTTGCAGAGCTGGCAGTGCGGGGGTCTGTGGGGCGGCTGCATTTCAGCCACGGCTTAATTCGAATTAACAGCAAACAGGCCAGGTCACTTCTGGAGTCCCTCCCAGTCTGCTGCTCCATGACCACAGCAGGTGTCACCCACAAAACTGTCCAATAATGGCAAATATCAGGAGTTATCCACGTTCCATGTGTGTTAATAGAAGAGATTAATTAATTTTGCCTCTTTTGTCCCACTTTGATTAAACGCTGCGTTTAGCTGTGGTATATGTGACGTGCAGCGGCGCACACCCCGGATATCTAACAGTCCTGCTTTTTCTAAAAATGTTGGTGCGTGGAAATGTGCCAAATCCCCAATCATATGGCTAAAATAAAAACAAAACCAGCACGTTTTGTTGAGATCACAGTGCTGCGTGTCACCTACCAGGGGACAGCGCTTCCTTGAGAAGCTGGTTTTGGGTCCCAGAATTTGCCACAACCCTTTTACAGTCCGGTCGGGGTTAATTAGCTCTCATGATCCATATTGGTTTTTTCCTCCCCCTTCCTGTAGCGCCTGACGAAACACACCAAGTTTGTGCGAGACATGATCAGGGAAGTCTGCGGCTTCGCGCCCTACGAGAGACGAGCTATGGAATTGCTGAAAGTTTCCAAAGACAAACGTGCCCTGAAGTTCATCAAGAAGCGGGTGGGTCAATCTGACATCGCAACGAACGTGGCAAACACTCTGCTGTCGCTGTTTTCTCCCCTTCCCTCGAGATACTTTGCTTTTTAATGATTTATCTTCTTTTTCTTGCAGTTATTTGGGAGGTTATTGGTGTGAGGGAGCAAAGGGAACGTTGCTTGGGTTGGTTGGGAGGTGGATGTAAAGTGCTTTGCCAAAAAGCCCCCGAGCTGCAGTAACGCAGCCTCGGCTGGTCCTGCGGTTATTTGTGAATCTGGTGTGGGGAAAAGGGAGCGACACTGACTGGGGTTGGATGCGTTAACCAGGTGACTCGAAATGGGTTCAGTTCTGAGAGCTGAAAGCAGCTCCTGCCTTGCCTCGGGTAATTGAGTAGAAATACTACTGGGATGCGATTTGTTTCCCCAAAAATAAGCCCTACCCTGAAAATAAGCCCTAGCATGATTTTTTGGGGGATTTTTGAGGGTGCTCAAAATATAAGCCCTACTCAAAAAATAAGCTCTAGCTACAGTTCATTAAAAAGCCAATTTAATTATTGTCCAGGCAGCTATACGTGTAAAAAAGTACCACGTTTTGGAGCAAAGATTAATATAAGACCCTGTCTTATTTTTGGGGAAGCCGCCAGTCGAGGTGGCTGGGGCTCGAGTCCGTATTTACCAGGACTTTCCCATCCTGCTTCCTGAGCGCAGGATTCCGCAGTGAACGCGGCAGCAGCCCCGTCGTCCCTGCTCCCCGCGGGCCGGACACTGACCCCTGTCTCTGCCCGCAGGTCGGCACCCACATCCGCGCCAAGAGAAAGCGGGAGGAGCTCAGCAACGTCCTGGCAGCCATGAGGAAAGCGGCGGCGAAGAAGGATTGAGCCGTACGGGTTGTAATTCAATAAAGTCCTTTGTCACAGAGCAGTGTGGTGGCTGCAGGAACGGGGCGCTCCCGGGGGGACTGTGCTCGTGAGGCCCTGAACTATAGAAATAGAGAATTTTCATTGCTATTTCGTTTTACCTGCAGCTGGAGTTGCTGGTACTGCCCTGTGGTACATTCTGGCGCTTGTGTTTCTCAGGGTTGGAAGCCCCTGCAGTAGCTGTGCCTGTGAAGGCTGCGATTCCTTCCACACAGACGGTGGTGGAGAGAAGTCTGGGCAGAAATTGCTGTTGCAAACAGTAACAGCTTTACGCTCCTTCCCCACGGCACATCAGCCTTGTGCGGCTTTTCTTGCTCGTGTTTCCCCTTGTACCCTCCATTCGTCCACTCGGTGAACACAACCCAGCACAGCCAGCCTGGGATGCTGAGCACAGCGCTCATTTCTCCAGCTCTGCTCTCTCTTTACACCTGGAGTCATTCTATTGACCTGTGATTTAATCTGGAGGGGAACCACAGGTTTGCAAGGCAAGATTGGGAGGTTTCTGAGCGCTACTCAACTACCAGCACATTAGGAACATTGTATACGTGAGTCACAGCCCCAGCCCTCCTTGTAGTTATTGTTTCCATGAGCAGGTTCTTAGAATTGCAGTGAAATAACTGAAATATCTTTAATTCTCAGAGATGACCTAACTCCACTGCTTAGTGGCTGATACCATGCACATTCCTTAGGTAAAACTTCGTTTTATTGGAAATACTTGGGTCATAATTCAATATTAAACAGTGAGAAATACTTTATTCTACCAAAGCCATAATTCATTTCAGCAGCTGCGCAGCAGCAAGAGCTCCATGTCCCACTTCAGGGTTGTCCCCAAGTCACCCCGTTAAGGGACAGACAGACTTCCAGCCTTCGGGTTGTTGAACGTCACCCCCCAGCGGAATCCAGCTTCGGAAACGCTATTTCAAATACCTCTTTGTAGTGCTCAACAAAATGCACTTCTAGTCCTTCTGTAATGAACCCAGCGAGGTCGTAATAATCCTTCTTATTCTCTGATGGCAGGATGATGCAGGTAACACCCGCCCTCTTCGCCTGTGGGGAAAATTGTGGAGTCTGAGTCCTAGAAATCCATCGCTCTACTGGCACCACTCCATTTTAAGAAAGCAAAACCAGTTATTGAGGAGCATGATCTGGCTTTGCTCAGTTCTTTGGAGAGCGAGGGAGATGTCACTAAGGATGGATCATCGCTCTTTTTGGTTGGAAAAGACCCTCAATATTGAGTGAAACCATAACCCACCATCCCTGGAGGGGTTGGACAGACGGAGATGAGGTTCTCAGGGACATGGGGCAGTGCCGGGGTGGGTTATGGTTGGACTCGATGATCCTGGGGGTCTTTTCCAACTGAAATGATTCTATGAAATTTTAAGTCAGATAATTCAAGCTGGAACTAGTGAGCAGAGCCTTAACGTTAAGGGTGATGCCTTATAGATACCATCAAATCTACACCGGCCGCCCTCCTTAAACAGGCACTTCAGCCCAGTAGATTCTCGGACCGCGATCCCTCCCACCCTGAATTCCACCAGTCAGTACCTGGATCAGCACAGATGTTGGGGCACAAACCCCGGGGTCCCACCTCCCTCCTCCCAGCCAAGATCCCCGTGTTCCCCCAGCAGATTCTCCAGGGGGTTACGGAATCGCTGCTTCTCCCACTGCAGGAGCCACCGCTCTGCTTGTCCCCGTCACCGCTGAGCCAGCCCAGGGCTCTCTCCCCCAGGTGACACACGAGAGCTCTTGCCGATCAGAGCTCTTACCAATCAGAGCTCTTACCGCAATCGTCTTCTCCTTGATTCCACCCACGGGAAGAATTTTTCCAGTTAACGACACCTCTCCAGTCATGGCCACGTTCTGCCTCACTGGGCAGTTCATGGCCAGCGACAGCAAAGCGGTTACTATGGTACAGCCCGCGCTTGGTCCGTCCTTGGGTGTCGCTCCCTGTTTAAAAAAAACACGCACAAACCCGCCTTTAGCTCATTCCAAGAGCAGCAAAGCCAGACAATACCTTTGTCGCTGCTGTTTTAACGTGGCCCCAGTTTCAGGAGGTTTAAGGTTTTTGCGAAAGTATCACTGATGGAATCCTGCTATTTGAATTGGCTGATTTATTAACAACTGGCTCAGTCGTCACTTTATTCGTGAGGAATAATCCATGAGTCTACAATTCATTTTCTGGCCTGATGCCGCCACGATACTCATCAGGACTTGGAATAAGCAACATGAGCAAAAACCAGAGCGTGAATGCTTTGGAGCTTTGTGCTGAGCTAAGCCAACCATGGCAACTGGTAACAGAGGTCAGCGTCATAAAATAGTAGAGGAAAACACTGAAAATCATTCAAGGCAGAAAAGATCACTCTGTTTAAAAAGCCCAAGAAAATCCAGGCCTCAACTAGTGACAGTCTGAATGTATCCGAGAACAAACAGATGCTTTAGGGAAGAACAGAACTAATGTTTGAGAGGGAGTCGAGGCAGAGATAACGTCTGCTGGTTTCTGATGGTGTAGAAAACGAACACACAGAACCTGAGCATCTGGCCGGACACGGGGGAAACTGCAGCCAGGAGCCTGGGCTGGGCTAAAGCCACAATAGTTCGGAATTGAAGCTTGGGGCCAGTCAGTACAGAATTTGCCTTCGCTAAAGCACCTGCCCAAAGCCTGTTCCGCAGCATATAAGCCCCTCTGAGCATCGTGTGTTTATTTCCAGCCCCAAACACTGGAAAAATGCAACCGCTGCCATCGTATGGCCAAGGAACCACGGTGAAGAGACCAGGAGTGGTATCTCCAGTTATTTGGCAGGGATATGAAGCCTTTCTGAAGGCTCCAGAGACCTAAACTTTGGTTTCCTCGTAGCTGCTTTTCTCCAGCTCCCTGATCTCTACGCTGTGGTTTCCCCACCTGCAAACAGAGCCAACAGCTACCACTAAAGTCTGGGATTCCTTACAGCATTACGTATTCTTGCCACATGCTGCAGAAAGGAACAGAAACACAGCTCCTAAGAACACTTCCAAAGGATCCTGAGGAAAACATCCTATTTTTTAGGTTTTACCGCTACCAGAGGGCATTCTGCACAACACATTAAAAATTAAGTGCTTTCCAGCTTCACGTCTCTGGGAGCAAACCAGCCCGGCTGTTCCGGATGCTCCGTGAATTCTGCATCAGTTACCTCTGGCACATGCAAGTGGATGTGGGAAGACACCAGAAAGTCGTTGTTGGGGTCCTTCTGCATCAGAAAGGCTCTTGCGAACGTGTAGGCTATTCTGGCGCTCTCTTTCATGACATCTCCCAGCTGCCCGGTCACTTCCAGGGACCCGTCCTTGCTCTCCTTGTCTTTGGGTCGCCGCAGGGAGGTTTCAACAAAGAGGGTGGAACCTCCTAAGAAAGAAAAGAAAAGAAAAACAATATCCTGAGGAAAGTTCAAGGACAAATCAAACCAGAAGGTTTCGGCGATGCAGAAGCAAGATGAGGAATTTGGAATTGGGGCTCTCTGATGAAAAGAGCAGTTGAAATCTGCTCTCTGAATTCCTTCAGGAAGGCGAGCAAGGAATCCGCACAGTCTCCATTCATTGCTTCTTTGGACTTCACACTTCACCAATACAGCTGCAACCCCTATTTAGTGGAAATAATCAGTTTTTATAACGATTTCAGGCTCTTTGTATCCAAAAAGCAAGGTGAGCTCATACCATAACACCCTTCTAGCCAGTTCAGCTCTCCAGTGTCAGACATCTCTTTACCTTCCCCGCCACGCTGATCGTTTCCCTCTCAACTCCAATTCTACGTGAGGTCAATCAGAGAACACAGGGCTCAGATCCTTTGCTGTATTTCCAGACTGTGCCACACATAAACCCCCAAGTTACTAGAGGAGTTAATCCTGCTTTGAAGGAGGCAGAGAAGGTCTGGTCCTCTCTGAAAAGGCTTAAGCTTTCGGTCTTTGATGTTCCTAATGTGTGTGGTTCATGTATGCGGAACATAAAGAGAAAACCTGCTGGCTTGAAGCTAAATTGAGCCTGGGTAAGGGAATAAGCAAGGGTGTCTTCTGCAGAAAAGAAGACACTGGGATCTAAAAGATGACGCAAGTTAATTTTACTGGTGCCAGTAGAACACCACGGGACTCAGGAGGGAGAAATTCAGTTTGACTATCACATACAATTTTTGAAAATTAAGACAAGAAATGTAGACAGTAACCCAAAAGTCATTTGTCTCACCCATGGCTGTCCAGGCCAGACCCATCACCACTCCCGGGGGAGTGGTTTCGTACATGCGATCCACGGTGAAGATGGGCTTCCCTACGAAGTCCTGCAGGTTTTCAGGCGTCACTTGGACCGTCTCTGCTTCTCCGCTCACAATTTTATAGGCGGATTTCCTCAAAACCTGCGTGAGACAGTTTTATTTCTGTAGAAAAAGCCGAGCAGGCTGAAACCCAATGGTCACAGTTACACGGAACCTTCCCTCACCTTTTCCACTTGTTTCTGCAGGTTCCTCACCCCGCTCTCTCGGCAGTACTGCTTGATCAGAACAGTCAGGACGTCCGATGTGATTTTGGCTTTGTTTTCATCCAAACCACACAGAACTCGCGCTTGAGGGACCAAGTACCTCTGAAAGAAATCCCCCCCACATCCATTAGTGTTTGTGACAACAGCCCGGTCTTCCAGGTCACTCAGCTTTGTGCTGCTATGATCTGGCTTAGCTGAGCTTAGCTCAACGCCATTTTCTGGAGTCCGCAGCCTACAGAAAGCTCGAGTTACTTCATTTAAATCAGAGGAACTCTGTCCAAAATGCCACACGCCTCATTTTTTTGGAGACAGCTGGATATAAATACGTAAGCCTGAATCTGCCAAAAACTCGTTATTGGGTGTTCACAGCGCAGCAGTGGTTGCTCTTACCTCTGCAATCGCCAATTTCTCTTCTGCTACATATCCCGACACATTGATCACCTCCATTCTGTCCCGCAGCGGCTCTGGAATGGTTTCCGTTACGTTGGCAGTACAAATAAATAGTACCTGGAAGTATTACAAGATCATATTAAGCATATTCATCAAGCTGCTGTTTTATTCCGAGCAATAGTTTTCTCAGTTCTGTTTGTCTGAAGGGCTGGAGCAAGATCATCTTCTCTGTGGAATCAAGTTTTTATCATAGAAGTTTGGGGTTTAGAACTATGTAGTGGGATGTTCCCTACCCTCAAAATAAACGGTTAGAAATGCACAGAGCACAAACTGAGAAATCAGAATGGTCTGATATGAGGAGGTATGAGGAGAAATAGATCTAACTGAGTTATTTCTGCCTTCTAGGAAGTTAGCGCAGAAGTGACCAAAGTATCTATTTCGGATCCATCAATTCTGCAGTTAACGTAAGCTGCAAAAAAGTGTGACAGTGTGCAAAGACAACCAATTTGAAAAGCTTGGGGGCAGCACGAGGCCAGCTTGCTCAATAACAACTCTGTCAGTCATTATGTAGCAGAAAAACTGCCTTTTTTCTAGCTGAGAACACCCATCTATGTCCCTGGCCCTGCAAGGAGTGAGGCTGTAGGACATACACTGGTGATCGTGTTATTTTAAGTACATACAGACACTCTGGTTGAAGCCAAGCCCTGCAGAAACATCCCTGTACCACTCGTGTCTCAATCCCACCTGTCTGACTTTCCAACTGACTGAAACATCAGCATCTCTTCGTGACACATTCACACATTCCAGCTCTACAACCTCTGCTAAGAGAGAAATACCTTTGATAAATCCACAGGCACATCGAGGTAATGATCCAAGAAGTTAGAGTTCTGCTCTGGGTCCAACAGCTCCAGAAGGGCTGAGGATGGATCCCCTTGATATCCTCTTCCTATTTTATCCACCTACGGGAGAAAAACTTTAAATGCTCTTAGAAGTTTCTCACCACAATAAATTCTTGTGCAAAGATAGATGAGGTTCTTAGGGACAAAGTTTAGCGCTAGAGTCAGGTTACGGTTGGACTCGATGATCTTGAGCGTCTCTTCCAACCAAAATGATTCTGCGATTCTTTAAAGGCTCCATCTGAAAGTCTTTAAGTCTTTGTTCACCACTCTATCAGTTTTCTGTGTATTCACCCCAGTCCCCACTGTCCCACTGCACAGGACACGCCTGACGAGCCCCAGGACTTTCAGTGCTGTAGAGAAGCACTAGGAAGTCTCAGGGAATTTGCACCCGATCAAAAGCAAGTGAATTATCATGGATTAGTGGGCCACTACCCCTTCAACTAAGCCAAGCTACAGTCATGGACCAGTCATTTATTCCACAGTGGGAGGACTGCAGGGTTGCAGCTGACTGAGGCTGGCAGGGACTTCTGGAGGTCACCTTGTCCAACCCCGCTGTTCAAGCAGGGCCACCTAGAGCCAGCTGCCCCAGGCAACGTCCGAGGTTGTTGTCTCTATCAGCATTATTCACGTCCTCACAAGAAGAGGGCACAACAGGGCCGCTCTCCACTGCTTCTTCCCCGCTAAGGAGCAGCATTAACTAGATGGACACCACATAGTTTGCTATGACGGCCAAGGCAAAGCCAGAGAGACCTTCAGTCTGTTCTGAACACCTGCTATTAAATCTTGTCCTTATTTGCTTCTCCACACAGCAGCAGGCTGGTAGCCCCGTCTCATTTATTCTCAAATCAGACGACAAATTGACTGCAGCCATCTAATTCCTTATAGTCTTGCTTTAGAGAGCGACTCTTTCTAGTAATCACGTGGGCAATAGCGGTTTTGTGCACAATGATGTACCCACGCGTATGTAGGGAACAGGAGAGCTACTGAAATCTCTGGATATCCAGCCAGTTCCATTAGGATCCTCACAATCCAAACAGCTGCAATTTAACGAGAATGGCACTACAGAAATATTGAAGTCTGTTATAGGAAGAGAAACCAAAGTGTCACCCAAAGAACTTGAGAGCCCAACCTCATTGAAATAAATAAAACCCTGGGATTTTTAGGAGAGTTACTGCTTCACTTTCCCCTTTGGGGTCAAGAATTGATACAAGTTTTTAAGAGCAAAAACTACAAGAAAGAGCAGATGCATCACCTCATCGATCAGGATAAGTGGATTCTCTGTCTTGGTTTTCTTGAGACACTGGATGATCTTTCCTGGCATTGCACCAACATACGTCCTCCTGTTTTAGCAGAGACTCTATTTAGGGAACCATTGTAAAGTACAGAACACATCACACACCGCAGCACGCAGCTTACGGAACAGGTTTATCCTGCTGGTAAATAAGTCTACATTGCTTCTACATCCATCAAAAGCATTCTCCATCACCACACTAAGCACCAAGACCCATCAAGTCTGTTTCTAGTAGAGATCAGACATGAATTTTGGCAGAATACTTTAGTTTTAACCACTTTTAAATGACAGGGAAGCGAAGAGGTAAGGCTGAATAGAGAGGTTTGAATAGTAAATTCTCGTTTCTTGGGTAAAGAAATATTAGAAGAGGGAATGTTTCGTTCCCTCCCTTGGTAGGGACAAAAAAGGAAGATGAACATAAATCAAAAGATACACTGAAGGAACAAAATGCAACCAGCAAAACAATTTTTCTGTTAGAGGGAACTGGCGTCCAGGTACACGCAGCAGCAGAGCAAGAGGGTAACAATGGTGTGAACGCCAAGGGGCATAGAACACTCTGAACAGCGTATATTCATAAAATACTTCTCTCTGGTTCTGTATCATATAGGGCAGAACCTCACAGGTTCACCTTGTGCTCCAGAACAGCTGCTTTTCCTAGTTTGAAAACACTGTTCGTTTTATTTTCAGGTGTTTGTGGAAGGGAAATAAACCTGTGGCAGGGTTGGATATACTGATTTTTGTAATCATGTCGTGTTCTCCACATGAATATTCCTCTTCCCAAGTTTTTCTCAGGCAGCACTTCCTGATTATTAGAAACTGATCGCATTTGGCATCAGTCCAATGCTTTTGGGTGGCTCACAGCTTTTCAATGATCTCCCCATAGCAGACCCTAGAAATAGGGAGCGACCGCACTTAGAGACACAAATCTGATTACGTTCCAAACTCCACTCTGTGCTGCCCTTTTCACCTCCTCCTATATCCCAGCTCCCGGCAGCAAGGGTTGGCAGAACACAGATAAAAACCAAGCACATTGTCCAACTTCAGTGAAGTTCCTATGTTGAGAACATCAGTAAAAATTGCTGGACAGAGAAACCGCTCAATTCACACTGACCTGTGTCCTTTTATTTCTGCTACATCGGTCATCCCTCCGACACTGAAGCGGAAATATTCTCTGTTTAAGGCTCTGGCGATGGAGCGGGCAATGCTGGTTTTGCCAACCCCAGGGGGGCCGTAAAAACACAGGATCTTCCCCTGGGTGGATCCCCGCAGCTGGCTGACCGCGATGAATTCCTGCAGAACGGATAAAGCGCCGGCGGTGAACAGAGGGAACTGCAGCAACACCAAACATCCCCGTTATCAGGTCGAGCAACGATTACAAAATGAGCATTGTACGCAAATCTGGTCCTCAGAGGAGTTGGGGAGGGCGAGGGTAAGGATGCTGGTGCATTTTCGCTCTGGTTATTTACACACTGGGTTTTGTGCTCTGTACTCACGTCACCAGAAGCAGTCAGTCTGTCTGTCTGTCTCTCTCCACTGTCCTGGAGTGGGCAGACAGACTTCCAGTTCTTCTCCCGGCTTCGCCTGTTCACCCAAGTCTCCCAAGCTACCTGTGAGCATCTCCTACTGTATCAGTTTCTCTTTGTTAAATTAAACTCGTATCTTTTCACACTCCTACACCAGGTAATCCTCTAATAACTCTCAGCACTTGAGAAATCAAAATATGAGAGCTCAGAATGGAAATCTCAACTCCTCATGTGCTTGCCGTGGAGAAATCACTGTGCATGCGGGTATAGAGACGCGGTTCACTTGTAACAAGCCAGTTATAGAGCAAAGATGAGCCTTGATCTCTTTGATCTACACCACTGAATGCTGCAGCATTACATAGACGATAGTACCAATTAATTAAGGCTCAAACCTGAACAGGTATTTCTCAGTACCCTAAAATCGTCAACCTCGCTTGCATTGCTACAGCTGGGGAATCTTCGTTGCGTGGAATTAATCACATTGATAAAGCCACAGACCCATATGAGGCAAATGAATCTGTTGCTGTATAAAGGCTGGGCTTAATTGGCATTAATAGTGCTGACGAGCAACATAAGAGACCAATACTCAAAAGGGGATTTCTGCTTGCAAGTGTGCAACAACAGGCTTACCATAAATCATTCAAAATAATAAACCACATAGCGAGATTTAGTCACAAGCGTTGGGCACTGCTAGGGAAAGGAGCCCCTTTGGCTTCAAATGTACTTCAAAACCTTTCTGTTTTTCCAGAACGAGGCAATATAATAAAAGCAAAATCCCAGGATGTCTCAAAATTTACTATTTGTTATATAAAATGACATTGTTCTGTTATTTAGGAGATGCCTATAGGGCTTTTGTGCACAATTACTGAGGCGGCCTAAGTACCGTCGGTGCTGTCCCCGGGCTAACACAAATCTCTGCTTCACACAGAACATAGGAGCAGAAAGAGAACCTGCCTGACCACAGTTTTTGGAAGGAAATGGCCAAATTGAAGGCTGGCTACTCTCAACACTTCACCAAATCCCCTAAGCTCTCACCATGGTTAATGCAAAGTCAGCATCTGCACCTGTCTCCCCTCTTTCATGCACTTGTCCAGTATGATACAAATCCTGCCAGCACTGGGATTGTCTTTCACTGCTGGAATGTGTTGGTGGAGCCTATTCCTGTCCCATGGAAAGGAAGGCGGCTCCCATAGCAAGTTGTTGAAGTTGTTGCTTATTTCCTCTTAGCTCAAACACTTCCCTAAGAGCGAGCACAGGCAGGACATCCTCAGGCTAAAGCGACAGAAGCTGTGGAACAAGGCAACACTGAAAACTACCCTGTCTTAGATGAGGACTGGGTTGCAGAGACCAGAAACTCCTCAGCATCCAGCACAACTCCGGGGACAGGTAAAGGCCGTGAGGCAAACACGCATCTTAGCTAACTACCCCTCCTAATTTGAGAGGGGTGAGTAGAGGTTCAGCGTGATTTGGAAAGGCAGTGGCTCTGCCAGTCAAGCAGAAGCATTTTCATAGTCTCTGAATGATTTTATTAAAATCCAGAGACTGCTTCCCTTGGACACTTATTCACTTGTTCAGCATTAAGCAGCAGAACAGTATATTGCTGTTTGAAATCAGAATTTGACCTTCATTGCCGTGAATTATTAAACACAGGTTGTCAGGGACACAGGTTAGTGCCAGGGTTGGGTTAATGGTTGGACTCAATGATCTTGAGGGTTTTTTCCAAGCAAAATGATTCTACGATTCACCAGAACATTCTGTTCTTTCATTCAGCTGTTCGATCCATGAATTAACACAAATTCGACGGAGAGCTGCAATCTGAAACAACCAAAACGCTTGATGCCCAGCAGAGTGCGACACGGGACACGCTGCCTATTCCCGCCTTACCAGAATTCGCTTCTTGACATCATCCATCCCATAATGATCCTCCTCCAGAACTGCTCGGGCCCTGGTCAGCTCCAGGTTCTCCTCGCTGCACTTGCCCCATGGGATGGACGTCAGCCAATCCAAGTAGTTCCGTGTAACACTGACAGAGACACAGAAATCAGAGCGATTCGACAACAACCAGCTCACACCTTCCAAAAGAACCTCATCCGGAGCAAGTGGGGTATAAACTTCTCATGGAAAGGAGATGATGAAAAGAACATCATTACCTGAGCAGTCTTGTTATGGCCTTCGTTCCCTTGTCCTTTCCTCCGCAAAAAGAAAAAAAAATAAAAGCTTTTTTTCACAAGTTTCGCTTTCCTGAGACAAAGAACCTCCAACACGCCATGCAGAGATCTAGATTTCTGCACACAGACTCCCTGTATGACTTTTTGTTGTGTTGTGTGTTGAAGGATTGTTTGTAACCTCAACTGTTTGGATCAGGTCGTGGAACTTAAAGACAGAAAACCAGTTTTCTCCATTTCCCCAGTGGACCGGGACAAGGCAAAGAAGAGATTCCTGGCTCAGAAGCAGGAAAAAGCAGCTGGATGTACAACACGACAGAGGAAGATTTAAAACCAGGAGATAAGGATTTTAGAGCTCAAGTTAACAGTAGAGATAATCAGTTTAAACAGACGCTGCTGAGGAGAACACAAGCGCATGAAAGCAGCGCTCATCGGTTCTAAAACTCTGCACACTCGGCTCAGGGGTTCAAATGCACAGGGAGGTTGGCAAAACGCAGCAAACAGTAAATTGTGCGCAGTCACAAACACAGAGAAGCGCAGCCTCTTTGTGCTTGGGTAATCATCACAACAATGGAGCTCTGGTTTTTTACTCTCAAGTAACTCCTTCACAAACTTGCCACCGCCGTTTCTACTCCGAGGGCAAGGGGAAGGTACCACGCTGGCTGTGGAGCCCAGTGGGTCTTTCCCAGCTTTCTCCCTCCTCCTCCTACGATACGATTATCAAAACGTTCCTCATCCAAATGACACGTCTGCTCTCAGTCTTTACTCCATAAAAGATGCCTTGTTTCAGAAGCAAAGACCCAGGACATTAAAGTGCTGGTGAGCGCACTGACTGCTCTGTTTGATCGCACACACCATCTGGACAGAAAGGTTCAAAGCAAGCTCGGTTTCTGACAATCCAAGTCATGGATTATGTAGTAAAAGCCATTCAGAATCCCAGCCCTGTCCCAAAATTTCAGGGACAACCTCAGCTCAGCCAATATCATGTGTTAGCAACCAGCTGCTCTTTTCTTACATCTAATGAAAACACACGAGTACAAAAGAGCCAAAATTAAGGGCTGAAGGAATCACTGCACGTTTCCTGAGAGGTAACAAACTGTACAGTTCTTATCCACAACACAGGCTGCAAGAGAGGAGCTAAAATGGTCAAGAGGTAAACTACAGTAAACACAGGAGATTTGGAGAACAATCCTCTAGCTGGGATGTGATCGTATGCTACATTCGGGGAAAGCAATTATGACAAAAGGAGAATAGAAACTCGAAAGGTAAGAGGTCCACAGAATTGTACTGATTTCCCTCATTCTCCCAACTCACGCTGACCACAGAGGACAGAGCCGTGAACTCACTTGAACTCTGAGGAGTGATTGTCCAGCAAGCCCAACTTGTTCAGCTCTTCGTCAATCACATCCATGACATGTTTTGGCACTACCAGCTCCTTCAGTCGCTCCCGGAATTTCTCTTCTATAGCATCCTTGTCTTCTTTTTCCAGTCCTAGCTCTTTCTTAATGATCTTCAGTTGCTCTTGGAGAAGATATTTGCGGTGTGTTTGCTTGATCTTCTCCTCAACCTAAACCCAGCAACAAACACAGTCACTATTCTGTTCCTGCTGCAACCCGTCAAACATCAAATGCTTCCAAATACTTCTCAGCAACTGAAAATACCATTCAGAAATAATTTGTACTATTCAGAAATCATTTTTACTATTAAGAAACTATTTGCAGCATGTTCTATAAGTGACTCGATGACATAATCCAGCTCTCTCCACATCTTGGTGGCCTCTGCTGGCCGTGATTCAGTATTTCAATGTTTTGTGTATGCTGGGGGATCAAAAGCTGGGCAGAGCGAGCCAGATGTGCTCTCCTTCGTGCCAACAGAGGGGAATAACTGTAATACTTCTGTTGACCTGCTGTCTACACAGCTGCGAACAGAGCCTAGCACACCACTGGCCTTCCTTGACAAGGACAGACCGCAAATTCAGGGTCAGCTTTCATCAGGGCCTCAAAGTCCTTTTCTACAAAGCTAATTTCTATCTGGCTGGCACCCAGCCGCACGGGGTTATTCCAGCCTATGAATTTCAAGTTTAAGAACTTGAGGAGGTTCTTAGTGACTCCCTGATGGACACCACCGGTAGTTTGGTGAAGTCAGACTTTGTAGTGTTGATCACAACCCTTTTTGCTCAGTCCAGCCAATTCTTTCACCCACCTTGTACATCTTTCCAGTCCGTGACATTTCAGTTCGGTCACAGCACTATCACTCACCATAAAGGCCTTGCTAATGTCATATACAACAGTAATTCTTAGCAGAGAAGGCAATCGTGCTGATGAGGCACAGATTGCTCCTGGAAAATCCCTTCTGGCTCTTCCAAATCCTCTCCTCCTTCATTCGCCTGTACCCAATTCCCAGGAGGTTTCTCCCCATAACCTTCCAGGCATTGAGGGCAGGCTGTGTGTGTCTGCAGCCTCCCCAGTTCTCTTTTTTGAAGCCAGACCTGGCATTTACCTTTTTCCACTTACCAGGAACCTCCCCAATCACCACAGTGTTCTAAAGATGACCAAGACAACAAAATAATGATGTAGATAAGCCCTCTCGGCATCCTTGGCCGCATCTCATCTGGTCCCACAGACCGCATGTGCCTAATTTGCTTAAGAAGTCTCCAACAATTCCTACCCTGGTCCAAAAGCATTTTGCACTTAACGTGAATTTTTAAAAGCCCCAATTATTTGGAGTTAATAAACTCAGGAACTTCTGACTCACTATACACAAATCTTTATACTTGATATACTTAGTTACCATGTCGATGCAGTTATTGTATTCTGATTAAAACGTACAAGAGTCAGGAACTACTGCAGTTCACAGTGGTTAGCAGAGTCTTTTAAAGTAACATTGTGCTATTTAAACTATGTGCTATATACAGTCCTATGCTGTATTTTTACACAGATGCTTGGTAAACTGCAGTCCTCGAGGATTTTCCTGCTTGCATGAAATTACAACTTGGACACAATTTAACAGCAGACTCCGTAGCCTCACTTCTTGTTACTTTTACAACATGCATGAAAAAGACAAATTTCTAATGGAAGAAGAACATAAAATCCTAACTCTAAAATAACCTCCCTTTAGAGGGTGTATCATTGTCTGACTTCAAAATTCTTCACTGCCCGTGCTAAGCAGTACAGTGGTGAACATGATATAAATACGTACAACATTTGTTACTTGAAAAACTCACCTCCCTTCCAAGGCGCTGCTGAAGTTTGCTCAGCTCATATTCCTTCTTTAGGAGGGAAAGGGCTTTGTAAAGCCGTTTGGGAATCTGGAAAATATAGATATGAGTTTTCAGACAACGCCCAGTGAGAAAGGGAGAATAAAAAGCTCCAACAGGTTTTCTGGGAGAACGTTCCAGCACCTGCAGGATGTGGAAAGATGAACCACGTAGCAATTCCACAACAAGGAACCAATGCATAAAATAAAATGATCTGCCATCAAAGATGCTGAGCATCCAACCTTTCCCTTAAGGCAAGTTACTAATGACTTACTACATCCTTCAACGGGAAACTAGTGATAGTAACCTATCAAACACAGTACTGAAGTCCCCTCCGTACTGAGGATGGTAAAGAAACCACGACATAAACCATACTTTTAACGCAGTTCTCACAGCTTTAGTTAAAAGCTTCATCTTACACTGGTTTCTTCCAAGATGTCTTGAAGTTCTTGCGACTCTGCCCCTGTCAGCGCTGCGCCCATGTCGCTCAGATAGATGGGGTTATCGACCACGCGCTGTCCAGCCTGCATCATCTGGAGTACGGACTCTCTGAAAAAATGGTAATAAACCCCCAAATGCTCGGTCAACTTTTACATTCATAACGGAGCATCCTTATAGAGTTATTTATGTGTCATGACAGAGTAAAGAAATTAAACACAGCTCAGTTTCATAGCTAAATAAGTCATTTTTCTTTTCAGTTGTCTAAGCCAATAGTCAATAACAAACATATACATCACTTGATAAAAGGAATGATCGCTGATAAATAGAACCAAATATATTAAATGCTCTCTTAACAGTTACAGAATTTTTTTGTGTGCCAGAATGCTGAGACCTCTACTGTGCTCATATTACATCGATCAAACTGTGATACTTATTGCAGCGATAAGTAATAATATTTACTCACTTAGACCCAGGTCACCTGCCATAGGACTTATCATCCTATCTCAGATCTAAGTTTCACATCAGCTTTTCAAAACTTCCCCTCTGTTTCCAACAAGGGATGACAAAGTTTGCATCCCAAACCAAAATTCTAGCTGACAATCCAGCAAATATCTCTTCTTCATTACAACAAAAGGACAAGTGGAATAGAAATATCTCTGAAAACACGCTGTTCCCAAAGCGGGGAACGTGGGAGATGTACCTGTACAAGGGGTTCAAGGCAATGATGTCCCGGATTGTTTTGACAATTTCTGCGGTAAGAGCCTATAAACAAAACAAAGATTTAATCAAGGAAAAGACTGGAAAAGGACAAATAAGGCCTCAGTACAAATGCAGCCCTTGGGTCCCCTCTGTGATGGTGTGTGAGACACGGTGGGACGGTTATTGCTCTGGAGACAAGGAAAGGCAAGAAGGAGAACAGGCTGGGGTCCTGCACACACAAAACTTAACTGGTTTTTGGCCAGAAGATATGATCGGGTTGACCACTCAAGTCACTTGGTTTGATAGAGGATATTACACAGATTTAAGCACAGCCCAACTTCGTTATTTAGCAACGTTTTGAAGCGACCAGTTCTAAGGAATTGAGCTGTGGTAATGAAAAATAATTCTTTTCATCTAATCCCCTCACGCAGTGGCCGTGAGAAGGATGAACTGAGGTTTCTGAGGCCTGAAATTAGAGCCTGATGTTAGAACCCTTCCTTTCAAGCAGCTCTACAGGACATGTCCAGGCTTGCATGATTAATTCACTCACTTTAACCTCTTCTGTGATCTGAAAATCTTCATGAACCACGTTCTCGACTTCCACCATGAGAACCTCCTGCGAGGCCGCAGCGACAGGATCCAGCACCACTTCCACAGCTTGGTCCTTTGCTCCAGGCTCCTCTTCAGCCTCTTTCCTGGAGCGTTTTTGTTTCCTTCGAACCTTCTGCTTGTTCTCGGGCTCCTCAGGCTCAACCTCCAGTTGCTTGTTTATACGAATCCTGAAAGCCAAAAGAAATCAGCTACAACCAATTCTGTTACACGCAATTTCAGCTCTTTGGCATAAAAAGGCAAGTCTAAATTATATTTTGAGTAAGCTAAAATTTCAAATTTTGACAAAGGTACGTTTTAACAAGATTTAGCTTCTGGTTCTGCCAATTGAAGAGTTTCCTTTTCTGTATTTTTCCCTGTAAATACGGCACACTCCTCCGATCTGATGTCCCGTGTGGTTCCAGTGACCGACCAGCGCTCTGTGTCTCAAATCAATAAAGATGAATTCCCCACGCCTTCCAAGGTACAGGGAACTATTTCTATTCCAAGGCAACCAAAACCAATAGCTGCCAATTTCCAAAATCTAACCAAAACTGTGCTTTGATAATGCACTTCAAAGCAAAACCCACCCTCAATCTGCCTCCCACACCATGTTTCTGCCCTTCTATTTTCCCTTCTAATGGAAATTAATTACTTGATGCTTTTAAAACCACGATTTCATAATGTCTTAGCTCAAAATACTCGGCACAATATAGCTACACTCTATTCCCAATAATAATCCTGTTTTCTTCAATTCACTTCTGGGACAAGATTATAAAGACAAGACATGATTATAGTTCTGGACCACATTTTTTTTTTCTTAAAGGAAAAATACTGGCTTGACTTAGTTCCAGAGAATTTTTTTCATCATTACTGAGCCTTGCTGTACTTATCAAAGAAACCACTACAGTTCAGCTTAATGAGTGTTTGTTTACATCACATTAAAATATATATAAGAATGACATGCACCAGCTCTTCCTTTTTGGGGTTAACCTGTGGGATCTGCAATATTACACAGAATATTTGGGCTGGAGCACCAGAGCTCTATCAGGATATGTGTCGTAACAAAGCAAAAGGTTGATATACACAAGTTGTGTATGAAAATGAATATATGTAGTGAAAACAATAGATATATCTGTTTATAAAGAAGTCTGCTGAGATGCAGTGGAAGTACAAGCAAGAAATTACCTTCGGTGCCCCATGACAATCATACGCAACTTGTCTCCAAGGTCCTGCATTTCATGAATCTGCACAAAAGTTCCTATTTGGTAGATTTCATTCAGATCCTCTACCACGTCTGATTCATTGCTATTGAGGGGACAAAAAGGAGCAGGTATTCAGAATCTTGAGAAAGCAGGTAACGTTAAAAAGGACAGAAACAATCACTAGTTCCAGAACTTTAAACTGGACTCAGGAGTAAAGATACTCGATTTTATCCCCACTTTTACCACCATGTAGTTCCTTTCCAAATCACCCAACTACCTGGATGGTTCATCTCCCTCCCAAATAATAATGGCAATAATAAACACAATTTCTGTAACATTATCCAGGGCAGGGAACTTCAGATCACAACTTTTAGTATAAACGCAGTCTAGCCATGGAAATAACTTATTTTTAAAAATATTAAGAGAAATTACTCACTTATCATCCTTTTTCAGAAAAACACCAGCATAGGGCTGGGCAAGACGAACTTTCCTCCTCAGCAGCTCAACCAGCTTCTTATTTTTCACCTAGGACAACAACAGCTGTTGTAATTTTGCACAATGTCTAGCAAAACGATACTTGCCAGCATCACAGATGTTAACAGAGAGAAGAAAGTTAATAATTCCATATTCACTGTAGAGCCTTCACTTCATCAGAAAATAAAGTATTAAATGGCAGCAGAATTAATTCGCAGAATGAGAGAGAGCATTTAACAATTATTTTAATATAAGACACTGTTGATCTACGCATTGAAATGAATGACTTGAACATGGAAGTGTTACGTGAAAACGTGCCTGAAGATCATAGTAATATATAAACTTCTCCTTCCCTCAATGCATCTATAAAGACACTAAAAGTTGCACATATTAGAATTGGACATGCAAAAAAATACTACAGCAAATATAACATTACAATAAATAACATTTCTGGAACAGGAAAATATTGATTCAGTTCTTGTTACATTTATTCCAAAATCAGATTGATAAAATACGACTAGTAAGGTGCAAAAATACGAGTACTTGTTCCAAAATACTTGCATTTCAGGAGGAATACGTATTTCCGGCCTATGAGCTCAAGTCACATATCAAAGATCAAATTTATGGCTCTTAAAAATACATATAGGGGTGCAGAGGGGAAAGATCACACTGAAATTTTGCAATGACCATCCCCAGCCCTCACTGCCTCTCCCATCACAGCAGCATTGCTCTGTACTGAATTCATACTTTCTCCTCAAGGTTTTCACAAATATCGTTCTTGGTGAGACAACACAACCCCATGAAGCTGAATCAAGGCTACATTCAATCAACCTTCGGCAAAAGAACTCAGTAGACCCTGAAATAGCTTCTGTGTGAATCACTGACCTTCCCCATTAGATGCAGCGTTAGTGACTCTGATGCAATACCCGTGAAACCCAAAGTCCATAACAATCCCAGAAGAAAACACTATTCCAATGTGGTGAGGCTGTGCAGTCAGAAATCACAGAACCCCAGGCTGGTTGGGTTGCAGGGACCTCTGTAGATCCCCCAGCCCAGCCCCTGCTCACAGGGTCAC
>VWYH01005718.1:0-137275 GCA_013399365.1 Pampusana beccarii
GGCACACTGGTATAGCCTGTAAAGAAGGCACTTAGTACCTTGGCCTTTCCCTCACCTTCTGTCGCTATGCTTCCCCCCACATCCATTAGGGGATGGAGATTCTCCTTATCCCTCATTTGTTGCTCATATATTTATAGAAACACTCCTTTGTTTTTTATAGAGGTTTTCAGATTAAGCTCTAATCGGGCTTTGGCCCTTCTAATTTTCTCCCTGCATAACTTCACAGAATTCTTTTATTCCTCTTGAGTAGCCTGCCCCTCCTTCCAAAGGTTATAAATTCTCTTTTTATTCCTAAGTTCCAGCCGCAGCTCTCTATTCAGCCAGGCCAGTCTTCCTTGCCGGTTCACCTTTTGGCACAGAGGGACAGCCTGCTCCTGAACCTCTAAGATTTTGTTCTTGAAGAGAGACCAGCCTTCCTGGACTCCTTTGCCCTTCAGGACTACCTCCCAAGGGACTCTGCCAACCAGCCTTCTAAACAGGTCAAACTCTGCCCTTTGGTAGACCAAAGTAGCAGTTCTGCTGACCACCCTTCTAACTTCTCCAAGAATAGAAAACTCAGTCGTTTCGTGATCACTATGCCCAAGGCGATCTTCAACCAACATGTTACCCACGCATCCTTCTCTATTTACAAACAACAGATCCAGTGGAGCTCCTTCCCTAGTTGGCTCACTAACCGGCTGTGTCAGGAAGTTGTCTTCCATGCACTCCAGGAGCCTCCTAGCCTGCTTCCTCTCTGCTGAATTGTATTTCCAGCAGACATCTGGTAGGCTGAAGTCCCCTATAAGAACAAGGGCTAGTGATCGGGAGACTTCTCCCAGCTGCCTGCAAAATATTTTATCTGCCTCTTTGTCGTGGTTGGGTGGTCTGTAACAGACCCCCACCAGGATGTCCACCTTATTGCTTAACTTCCTGTTTGCAAATATAAGATAAGACATCCAAGACAGAGGAAGAACGGTAATATAACTTTGGCAAAGTTGAAAATATTTTCACATAAGCTATGAAGCAGATTTTACCATTGCATTCGAACCTGTGGTTTGAAACTTTTAAATTCAGACATGGGCCTGCCCAGCCCTAAGAGTTAGGTCCAAGATGAAACAAACATAGTATACAAATACATGCAAACTGAATTTTAAGACTACAGGAAGTTGGTCCAAAATAAGTTCCTCAGTCATTTAATTTTTTAAAATAGGTCATTGTACAGTGTGTTTTGGTTTGGTTTTTTTTGTTGTTGTTGTTTTGTTTGTTTTTCTTTCATATGAGAATGTCTGATTGCTTAAGATATTTATTTGATTTATAGCTTCATTATGGAGGAGCTAGAATTTCCTCTAATGAAAGATGAAGCTGATTCAAGTTTCATCTGAAATAAAATTAGCCTATTTATCTAACTTCTAATTGTATGAGAAGACATTGTTCTGTTTATGATTATGCATACGTGATGCAGGTTTACTCTTTTAAAATAATTAATTTTTGTATTGTCACCTTTTTTTACTTCTTCAAGGGAAAAGGCAGCAACGTGGGAGCACAAACATTAAGTTATTTGCCCTGAGATCTTACTTTTTTCACTACTTTTTTCACTACTTTTTATGGACAATTCTCATTTGTTCCTTCAATGTTTTTATTACAAACATTTCGTTCTAATCCTGCAAGTAATGAAAAGAGTAGAGTACAAATAATTCAATTGTCACTATATTTTTTTAAGTCACAACAAAGTTGTTTCTTTCCAAATTTCTTGAGAGCAGGAAATAAATAATTTATGTCTTGTTGTTGTTGTTTTGTTTTTGTAGTTTCCTTATCAGACTCCATGTATGTAACAGCCTTGTAAACTGAAGCTACAGTCTAGCTGAAATGGAGAGAGATAATGGTTTCCTCTCTTTGGCAGTAAAAAGCCCAGTATTTCTCAGGATTTTGGGGGAGCTGGGGTTTTTCTGTTTTTTTTTATTTTATTTTATTTTTCATTTCAGAGATATAAAGGGTAAATTACCTAGTATAGAAACATGGTAATTTCTTTCCTTTTTAATTATAAGGCTTTAGCAGATACAATTTGGCCATTCTGTTCAGTAATTAGATTTGGAGTCTACCAATTTAAATACTAACTGCAGTAATCTCTGTAGGGATTGATGCAGAGTTGTTATATTAAATCTATGGATGTAGTGCACGTAAGTAGTCCAACGAGATCAGACTGTACTTAAGAACAGCTTCACGAGGTGAGGTTGGCCCTTTGAGTAGGCAAGACTATGAGAATTAACAAACCCTTTAATATCTTTGGGTTTTTTTAATTAAAAAAAAAACATTTTTTGTGCCCTTGCTTTAATTCTCCTCTACAGAACTAATCCTGTTATGCAGTCAGCAGCACTTCAAAATGAAACGGTTTGTTCTGCAGAGTGCTTATAATCATCACAGCTATCCCCAGCAGATAGTGCATGTCACGATAAGATGAATCTACATTAAAAAAAAAAAAAAGGTGATTTTGACATGGTATGCTGTACTTTGAACAAATACATCAAATACATTTTAGAATCAACTGTCCCCAGTCCATTGCCAGCCCCAAATCATTGATTACTGTTCTGTATGGTCCCAGTCATGTCTGTTTATATGTTTGTGTTTTTTTAAGTCTTGCAACACCTGCTGCACAAGAAAAGTTTGGAGGAAACATTTAACCTGGCTAAATCCACTGGAAGACTTAAAAACAAAATCCAAAAAGCAGGCTTCAAAATCATTTAGCATGCTAGAGAACCCGAGGTTCTCTATAATGGATACAACCTGAAGTATAAGCTATGCAGAAACATATGATCCTTGTCTAAAAAGCAAGTACATTTGAGAGAAGGGGAGAAAGAGCTTTGCGATCACTTTGGAGCAAGATTGCACAGTACCAACTTAAGTGAACCAAACTGTAGGCTGCCACTAAAAAGGATGGTCCCACTCTTCCCCAGCGTCCTGGCATTATAGTTCCACTGTCTGAAGCTTGATCTAGCAAGGTTGCAACTGCTGATTCAACCAATTGAAACTAGACCAGTAGAAAGGGATTAAGAGGATTTTAACTACTTAAAACAGGCAAGCACAAGAACCCGAAGTGGTTTGAAGGAGAGCTTGGGAATGTGTTGCTGGAGAGGAGGATGTCAGAAAAGGACTGTTCTACTTGGCGAGGTCTAGTGTTACAGCACACCAAACATATTGCAAAACCTCACCTTTAGTGTTAGGAGAAAAAACCTTTTTTTTTTTCCTCTCTGTTTTTTATTTATCTTTTATAAACATTTGCAGCTGTTTTCTATTGGGATGCCGTGAATACTTTTCATTGTATTGTGTTATAAACTAAAACGAATGGATGTTTGTCTTCACCTCCTCCCACATTTACTTGTGTTGCTCTCCAGTAGATATAGCCACACCTCACTTGGTATGACAGGCCCCACTGTCATCTTTCTCAGCCTACAAACCATCAAGTTCAGGTTGTCACTATCACTTCCAAAGTTTGATAAAATCTCTATGCATCACCACTTACCTACATTGTTACATCTTTTGCTAAACAGCATCTGTCTGTATGTGGTTGGACATTGGTTGCTTCTTGCACAATTACTGTTTGAAAAAGCTTTTCTACCTCATAACAGTTTCACTTATTTCACTCTCCACAACTACCTGAAAGAAGGTTATAGTGAGGTGGATGTTGATCTCTTCTCCCAAGTAACAAGTAACAGGACAAGAGGAAAGAGCCTCAAGTTGCACAGAGGAGGTTTAGATTGGATATTAGGAAAAATTTCTTCACTGAAAGGGTTGTGAAGCATTGGAACAGGCTGCCCAGGGAAGTGGTTGAGTCACCATCCCTGCAGCTATTTAAAAGACGTGTAGGGACATGGTTTAGTGGTGGACTTGGCAGTGCGAGGTTAATGATCTTAAAGGTCTTTTCCTAAATTTTTCTATGATTCTACGTTTCACAAATGCATCCACAAAGATCCCTTTCTGTTATCACGTAAAGCTTTCCAAAAGTCTTCCTCTGACCATACTTCCTTAAAACAATGTTTGTGTTTGACACTTTCCCTACTCTGCCAGTGGGCAGGGAGTATTCTGAGGTTTCTGAACACTTGGATAACATTTAGTATACTGTGGATTCCACCTTCAGCTAAAGAAATGATAGCAGAAAATCTCCGCAGTTTTCTTAATGAAAAAGAAAAGCTAACACAACGCATTATGAATGAAACACTACTTGCAAACTTTCTAGTAGCTTCTGTTTTTTTCAAATGGAGTCTCTTACTATATTATTTGGCACACATTATTTACAGTCTCTATTGTTTCACTACATATCATATGCAAAATGCAGGCATGCATACATATACTTCTATAATGAAGCTTGCGTTACGCAACTAGTAAAGGACTAGTGGACTCTCCTGGCGATATTCTTTCAATAGAATTGTTTTAAAGCTTTAGTCCTGCAATGAATTTACAAATTGCTTGCAACACTGACTTCTAGAGTTAAATGACAAACATCACAGGGCTGAACCACTTGCTGCACTTACTGTTGCATTTTCATGGCCTGGGTAGTTGAGTAGCAGTGGCCTGTAAAAAGCATTCATTAGCCCCATGTAACAGTGACTACTTTAAAGGTCATTTATGTCTTTTACTGCAAGCTAAAACCTTCTCTCCTACTTCCCAACTTATTTCCCTGAACCTACGGTCCTTCAGCTCCATTTGTTTCACCTTATCCACAAACCATTTAAATCAGTTCGACATTTTCAGCAAGAACTACAAAACCTGCAGTATAAAAGTATAAAATATATCTATACATTATACATATATAAAGTATCTCATAAACCATATTTTACATATATCCTGTTCTCATGCTTCCCAGTCTTTCCAAACTATAGTTTTGCTACGTGCTAGCTGTACCTAGCATGCATTTCTACCAACATGTTTGTCTAATCCTTCTTTTTGCAGGAATATGAGGAAAGCAGGCCTCTATATGTTACTTAAAGATATTAAAGGAAGTTTAAATACATGACTAAATTATCAGTAGTCTAACATTTTGGACTTGCAATATAAGTTGCCTATTATTTTTTTTTTTTGTAAGCAGTTTTTTTTTCCTCTGCATTTAATTTCAGTTGCAAAGTGTAACAATCACTTGCCTGAATACAGGTATTGAGTTCTAGTTTTCAGACACCATCTCCAAGGTATCCCAGCTAGCCTCCAGCTGCTGCTATAAAAGTCTCTCACTTGTAACCTCTATACATCTACCAGCCCTGTGTGGCTGCCTCAGACACTCAGAGGTATGTAAAATGGCAGTAGGTGCCCACTTTTGGAGAACTGAAGCTACTGTTTGACACCAAACCTTCCAAAAGGTTAAATAAGGGAAAGGTTGAGAGCCAGAAGTCCTCTTTTCAATTGAAAAAGTTTCATGGAGAGTAATGATTATTATAACTTGAGTTAAAAGGATGCATTACTCTATTGAGTCCTAAATATGAGAATTTTAAGGTGCCTTCAATACTGCTATATCAAAAGATTTGATCTCCATTTCAGCCAGACGTGCTGTGTGTGCTTCCATCTCAGACAAGAAATACACACACACATGCAGATACACACACACAGAGCCCATATTTCTTGGCTTTCCTTGGTTTCATGACATGGCCATGACATTGCTTTTCCAGACTGTTTATGCAGATTTTATAAATCCACCATAATCATCAAGTCCCGCTGACCCTTGGCGGAATGTCCAAGTCACAAAAAGGGAAGAGTAGGGACTACCACACAAGTAATTCTACCAAGGTGTTTTTTTGAATGACAAATCTTTCATTTATGATTGTTATGGGCCTGTGTCAAAGAATCAATAAAAATGAACACATTGAAAAGAAGATAGAAGCAAATAAACCTAAAGCACCACAATGGAAAATCTTTCTTTAAGGTTGTGCAGGTAAGAACCTTGTAAACAACTAAGTGTGGTCTCCTTTGTAGTAATTCTAGCTATACAAATACAGTTTCAGTTTTCTTCTTTTCATAACAAGGACACAAGTTAAACTCTACTCAGTTACCAGGGAGCAACAAAAGCGAACGTTGAAGTTACTCTACATAATACACAAGATTAATACACAGTGCAGTGTATTCAGAGAAGACATTCTTATTCCGAGCTTTTTCAGTAATAAAATGTTCTCCCTTACTGCTCTGTGCCACAGGCTTTGGGGAAGATGTTTGGCATCTCAAGTAATGTGAAGACACTGAGAGATTTATATGAATAGGGTGTTTTGTCCAGACCAATGAATAATTATTTGTCCCTTGAAGGGTTTGGACAGCAACAGTATCAACACTGAAGCTTCCAAGGCAGTAAGGCTCTCTACTGAAATTCACCTTAGACATTTACTGAAATATTGCAGTCTAAATTTTTATGACAAAAAGACTAACATTGTGAAAATCTAATTATCTTAGACAAAGGAAAATTGGCTGGATCATCTGGTAATGCACTAAAAGACCTGTGCATAGGTAGCTGAGGTTTTATATGCAAGTTGAACAGCCATCTGAACATTTCTAAGCTTGTCTGAAGCAGGTTTCTGAATGTCTTTTAAAGCATACTTTTCACTATGAAAATATGCTACTTTATTATAAATTAGGTTTCTAATTCTCAGTACTTTGTTGTTTTAAGAAAATAACTGAAATCAAAGTAAAATAAGTTTAAATTTCCACATTTACACTTCTTATTGTAGTTGGATTTTTTTTGCCCAGAAAAATGCCTCTGTGATGGAAACTTATGGTATCAACTCTCTCAGTAGGAAAAAAAATCATAATTAATAACATCATAATCATAAATTCTATTAGTTCCATCAAACAATGCTACACCCTTTTTCAAGTGAACCATTGTCTTTGAACTACTGATACTTAGCTTTTACCCTATTCACTCAGTTGTTGCTTTAGAATCTTATGCATTTGACCTAAGTTCTCCATTTTCCATTATAAAAATCATATTCTAAATATTTGGGGGCGTTAAATCAGTTAATTTGAATGTAATTAATTGCAAACTATGACTACTCATGTTCTTTGATATTTTAAATGACATTTCAATTGAATTGCAGGTCCTTTGGAAAGACGGACTTTAAAACTTTCATTTTTAGAATATCCGTATTGTGAAAACATCCTTGAACTGGAAATAAGTCAAGAGTCTGTATTGATGGAATAACACGCAAAGACTTCAATAGAACACAATTACTCCATTTCATTGTTTTATTACTGTAGCATGCCTTTACTAGCCATGAACAAAAGCAAGGTAAAAATCTTAAATAAAATGATTCAGTCATCTGTAGAATATATATAACTGTGTTCTTGCATTAAATTACATGTACATATAAATATTTATATAGGACTCTCCCTTTCTGAAGTCACCTTTCCAAATAAATAACTCTGAGTTACGTTATAAACAATCAAAGCTGCCATAGAATATAATTATCTGGAGAAAAAGTCTGCGAAAAAAGGCTTTACAAAATGCCTAAGTAGCCAGCTTAATCTCTTTCACCAAAATCAATGCAAATTTCATTCTATATGTTAGAAATTAAATTCCTTTCATCATGCTTTTGAAATAGAAAAAGTATGGGAAGCCTTATTGTCCTAGATGGGCATACTGACCTAAATTGATCTGATAAAAAAGCAAGGAACCTGGACCCAGTGACAGAGAGATACCTCATAAGTGAAAATGACAACTTATAACTTAGAAATCAAAGAATGAAAGATGAACACTTTACCTTTCCCTGTAATCTCTTGAGATTAACATTATTTTTTCCCTTAATATTACTGAATTAGAGCGTATGAGGTCAAATCTCACATACTATGATTAACACACAGCAAATCAAATGGGAGATAATGAAATTGAGTAACATGTCAGCTAAATACTCGTCGTTTGGATGTAACCCACATGATACGCCAAATAGCGAAGATTTTCAACTGGAAGACTAACAACCTCCCCTTCTAACAGTTACAGTATATTTAAAAAAGAATAATATATATAAGGAGAGAGGAAATGTTTGAATCGTTAATTTAAATACATTCTTCCACATTAATCATGGAATCATATAGGTTGAAAGAGACCCTTAAGATCATCAAGTCCAGTTGTAAACCTAACACTACCAACACCACCACTAGACCATGTCCCTAAGCGCCACGTCTACATGTCTTTTAAATACTTCTAGGGATGGTGACTCAACCACTTCCACTAAGGAATGGAGTAACTGTGGGTCCATATCCATCACTGAGTCAGATTTTCTCTACTGAGGCCTAAATCCTCTGTTCCTTTGCACTTCTCCATGCAAGACAACTCAGTGACATCATCAGACAAAGTAAGCAAGAGAGAAAGAGGCAAGAAATAAGTGCAAATGACACAGCGGGCATGTAAAAAAATTCTTGAAGATGTTCACTAACAACTGTTATCAGTACCACATTTGTGTGTATCTGACAGTTGTACTGGAATCATACCCCAAGCTCACTAGTCACAATTTCTTTTCTTCTCCACAACATAACAGAGAAAATTACCCTCAAAGCAAAGACACTTTTTCATTATGAATTTGTGCAGAATTATTTTGCTCAACGCCCTGGTACCGTGCCAAATGGTTGTGGTAGGGTTTTGTTGGTTTGCTTTTGTTTGTTTGTTTTGGATTTTATAAGTTTATATCAGTCATCTTTAACAAGGAACACAGGACTATTTCAACCACAGATATTGTTACAAATGAAACATTTAACAACAGAAGTTCAAGGAATCCTATTTCACGTCATGTTCTGGAAAAAAACAAAACCATATCAGAGATTAAAAAGAATAAAAGTCCACTGCAAAATAATTGAGAATCAGTTGATTTTCTTCATATAAAATCACTGACAATTGGAAGCAGGATCAAAATACAAACTAGCAACACTGAATCAAAAAAAGTAAATTTCTGTTCCTCACACTGCCTAAGGTTAGGAAATTTTTAGCTGTCTTAAGTAAATAAATATATAATATAAACAAATACTCCCCAAGTATACTACTGTGCTACATAAATCCAGTCCATAGTCAAGGAGGTATTATAAAATAACTATGTCCATTCTCTTGTATATGAGACGTAGATTAAGATCATAAAGAAAGATAGATTAATTAATATTAGTATCATACAGAAAAAAAAACCAAAAACAAAGCACAACTGAAAAAGCTTTCTTAACAGTAATTTAAAAACTGTAGAGAGAAGAATTTATTAATACCATAATGTAGTGTACTACACATTTAATGTAAATGAAAAAATCCCAAGGAGGACAACTTCATTTAGCAAATCTATGCCCCTAAATAAATTATTTTATAATGATTGTGGATAAAAAGAAAACCCACTATACAAAACTCTGATATCTGTGTGTTAAAATAACCCTAAACATAAATGTAGCATGTCATGCATCTACATCTATCTTTATTGCTAGTGAAAAAAGCTAAAGGTAATAAATATTTCAGTATATTTTGTTGCTTATAGCTCCGGCCTTCTTAGAACAATACAGTAGAGATCTTGCCAGTTTGTTAACAAACTGTGAAGCTATTATATGAGTATCAGTTTTGTGATATATTTTCCTACACATTCTGTTCGGAAATTTCTGTGGCACCAATGTATGGTCAAATGTCAGGTTTTTAATGATACACATCTGATATACTAAAAAGCTAAAATTGATGTCTATGTCTTATTCATTTTTGTCTGAAAATGAAGAAATTAAGGAGTTATACTCTGAACAGTCTTCAGTTTGTGTGCCCTTGAGACAGACATCAGCTTGGAAGCTACAAAACTACTCAAAAACCTGGCAGTTTGTGGTGTCATTCTGAATTTCTAGTTTGAGTTGACTAGAAGGTCAGAAGCTACTGCAAGTAAAAAATCATTTTAACAGAATAGCTAATGATATAAGTTCTGACTGATGATTTATGCCTAGATCTCAGGAGATTTACTAATAAATCTGTAAGAACAAACTTTGACAACTCAGCCAGCAAGTCAACAGTGATTAAATGTATTCTACTTGAGACCATTTCAGGCAAAATTTTGGTATCAAAGGTTGACTCCTTCTTGTAACACTTTATATTTATTTAAGCAATGGCTGTTCCTCCAAATACCTTTTGGCTCACCTTAGACTACAAACTTTCTTTCTTTCCACGGGTGCTTGAACATAGAAAAGAAATAGAACTTCTGAGTCACCCAGACTATTAAGAATATAAGAAGGCTTTTTTCCCCTTCCCCTTCAGAAGTGAATGATACCCCATTAAACATGCATTCCTTAAAATGTAACAGCCTTATTAAGATGAAATCTCTGTTAATAGATTCTACTTTTCAGTTGAAAAGAAAAAGAAAACACAAAACAACACTATTTTAAATGCCATCTTTCATTGTGTTAACTGAATTCTCTTTTCTATTTCTTTTTGGTGTATGTATCTTTATATGTGCATACACTTTATATCCACATCTACCTAGCAATTTACATTTGCAATAAAATTGCAGTCTTGTAAAATAAAGCAAAATAAAAAATACTGTGAAATAGACAGCATTCAGCATATGATATAGGATGAACAGAAACCAATAATGATGTAACAGTGAACTTATTTTCAATACCCTTTATTTATTCATGTTTTGTAGCTTGGGGACTTACAAAGCCCCTGTTAGTAAATAATTCATGATTGTCATTAGAATTCTTTCTGTATTGTTGTACTGTAGGCAAAAATATAATTTGCAGATTGCAAACAAAGGATAAAGGTCAAGTTTGCACCAACATTATCACCTTTTTTTCTTTTTAGTTTTGGGGTACCAGTGTAACAAAGATAACACTGGGTATTCCCAGGAACAATATGTTGTTGAGCATTATTTAGTAACAGCCATACAAAATGCCAGTGTTATATAAGATATGCCATTGTGTGTAATTCTAGGTATACAGAAAACCACATATTTCACGTAGTACACAATTTCATAAAGGGGAAAAAAAAGAAAGTGTTTTAGTTGCTTTTCTTCTGATGCTAATAATATATGAGGCTTCAGAAAAAAACTTAATAATAAGGATATGAAGGTGAGTAGAAAATGAAACAAGAATCAACATGGGGCTACTAAATAGCAAATCTACTGACATAATATTCTGTGTAATCAGATAACAGTCTTCTAGAGAAAAGCAAGGTATTACTTTTCACTTACCTACAGTTCAAGAAAGAATATTATACTATTGCAGCAGAAACAAATGGTGTGTATGTTGGAGAAATTTGGACTACTGAAGTAGAACTGACAAAATATTGAAAAAATGCAGCAGGTTTATCCCTGATTTATTCCAAGATCAAAATTGGATTTGATCTGATTAGATATTTTCCTTAATGACTGCCCAAGTAATAACAGCACATTGATGAAATATATTTGACACTAAGTTGTTAGAAACAGAAAGAAGAATTGGGATGAACATCTTGAAAGCACTGGGCAACCTACATCACTAGAGTAACAAAAATAAGACTCATAGTAGAATATCACTACACTGCAATTTCTGCCATAATTACAAAACTAAATGAAAAATAAGGAGAACAAAGCATATCTGCATATAGAAAATGAACACTTTCAGCAATGAGCATAGTGGAAAAGAATTAAAAAAATACTTATTTGCTCTGAGAGGGAAAAGTTAATAACAGTGCTGATAATATATTCATTGAGACAAAATTGAATGCAACTTATATTGCTACTGCTTGTATGTTTTGAACTAAAGCAATAGCTTATTCTAAATGAATAAACAGATGCCATCAGTTTTATGAAAAGCCCATGCTTTCCTGCCTTGCTCAAAGATTTAAGTATAGCTTAAACAAATGTCATGGAAAACTGGGTTGTGCTCTCATTTTTAATAATATATGATTTATCACCAACTGTTTGTGTGTGTGTATTCTGTTCTTTTTTTCCTTGTGAACAGCAAAACACCCGTTTATCAGGACACTTTCCAAAAAGGTGCCAGCAGAATATTAAATTTGCCAGTTTTTCTTTTTTCAAATATAGCTGGGAAACACCTATCCATATAAAATCTCCCAGGACTGGCTACTTTTAAAAACTATGACAGATTTAATTATTTTTAATTTTATTTTGGGGAAAAGCCATACAAATGGGCTTAAAAAAAGTATTTGGGCCCATGAAAGTTATTCTGGTGGAATTATTGTAAAAGGCACCAATACAAATATGTCCTTAAAGCCCAGTGAATGCTATGACATAGAAAATGTGTGTGGACAAAAATACAAGGAAGGACACATAAAGAATAGGGGCTGCACACACATATTTTCCTGGAGACTCCAGCAGCTCATCATCTATAAAGATGTCACAACCTAACCCTAGAAGAGAGACACATGGAGTTCATACCTCTCCTGCCTTCAATATGTGTATGCAGTCTTCTGGAAATCTGACACAAAATAGCATACTGGCTTTTTAGTATGTACCTTTCAATTTGAACATACATAAATATGTAATATTGATGAGGAAATCCTTGGCAATGGTTTGTAAGGCTTTAGAATAGAACAGCCCAGAGAGATAATAAATTAGCAGGGTTATTCAACAAATCTTTCACAGTAGTAACTGCATGGCAGCAAAAAAAAAAAAGTAGCCACACACTTACTACTTTATATTGTCCAAATTATTGATTTCTGACCAGTGCCAACATTTCCTTAGGCTGCCAACAGAATTAATGAGGCAAAGCATACACAGAAAGGAAGATGAAAATCCTACTGTCAGAATAGAGATAATGACAAAAGTGTACATTTGGGTAGGGGTGGAGGTTGTCTTACTACAGGAATTTTGTATAAAGTGGATATTTCAGTAGAATTGCAGCAGGAAACGGTTGGAAGAAATAGACCAGCAATGACTGTTGAAGATTCTTAGTCCATAATATTGCTTAAAAATAGCTAAAGGAGGAAAATAATAATGCCTTGATTAAAACTTTTTCTCTTCGTTATTTCTTGGCAAGTACTTAGTAAAAATGCTGGTTTTGTAATTTTTGTAAATTTTTGTAAAGTTGTAAAATTTAAATTTTGTAAATTTGTAAAATTTGTATTTTTTTGTAAAAGCAATTTACATATTTTTCTAAAAAATATATTTTTTTTCCCTATCAATCAATTTTCAGTTAAATATAAGAAGGCTTCAACAGACATTTCTCAACAATTCCAACTGGTATCCTCAACCACATGCTTGAAGACTAGACTTCATAAAAAGCTTAAGAGATCATAAATCAACTTTGCACCTTCTAAAAAGCATTAAAATTTACTTCTCCAGACTCTTCATTGATTACATTTTTAGAAGAGCATTTTAAAATATAATAATTTTGCTGTTCAACTATCCCACAATTAAAAGCAACAGGCTTTTCTCTCAGCCTACATCCTTAGTGTGGGACTGTAGCACTTCCTTTTCCCCAGGTCTAATTGCTTCTTTGCTGTGATGAAGCAAACTGTTGATATAAAGACTGGGTTCATTTCTTCTTTCTGATATCATAGTTTCTATGCAAAATAAACCATTTAATATTCACCAGAATGGGTGTCCTTTATCGGATCCCCTAATCTGGGCAACCATATGGATTAAGATTCGTGAAACTCACAAATAACTGCAAAGACTACAAAACAGAGATACAGTAACTGACTGGCAGAATGTAAAATAACGTGTAGCAATGTGAGAAAATAACAAATATTCACAGATTATCTCCAGCTATCAATTGCTATGTCCTTTTCTTAATTAAAATTGTGGATTTTTTTCATGTATAAAACCCTCCTTCATGTTGCAAGCTACAAAATCCTTACTCTAGTCCATTTCTCCATAGGAATCTGTACAGAAATTCCTTGTAGTATCACTTGTCTCTTGGCAGGATAAGACTTTTTCCATTACAAAAATCACTGACCTAAATCACATTAAAATCCTACTCTTTTTCTGTTAGATACTTATGCAAAAGAAGCTGAATACTCTCTTGTAGGCTTGTTTTGTTGTTGTTGCTCCTACCTTTTAAAGAAGCATTACAAGACAGTCTCCAAAGATTTTCACTTTACTGTACAAAGTCTGAATCATGATTAACCTTGCCTTTGAAGTACAGGGCACATTTACAATAAAAGACATGAAGACACAGAGAAAAGAAAGATGTCTCTTTTTGCAGGTGAAAAAGGTAATACGACCATCTCTGTCTTATCACCCATGCTTTCTACGAAGTTCTTGCATTTGCTAAATACTTCCAAGATTTCATAACATTACAGAAAAGAGATTAAGTATGATTTCTGTTTTAAACATTAAGTGGGCATAAGGAATACACTGACTTGCTTTAGACTGCCCAGACAATTGTAGAGCTAGGGATGAAACTCAAACCAGCTAGCTAGAGTTATTGGGCAAAATAAATAATCAAAAGTGTAGATGTAACAAAACTGGATATTTTCCAGTAAGGACTAATTTCCTGCTGTGATAGCATGTCATTTTCTTTTAAAATTATCCTGTGTCACGGAATCATAAACCAGCCCAGACTGGAGGGGACCTCAAAAAAAAAAAATCATCTGGTCCAACCTTTCATGGGAAAGGGAGCCCAGTGACATTATGTAGCACTCTGTTCAATTACATCTTGAAAACTTCCAGTTATGGGAATTGCACTATGTCCCTGGGAGGTTGTTCCAGTAAATGATTGTTCTTACTGTGAAAAATGTCTTACATTGAAATTATGTTCTATTTAATATTTTTTTAATTAATAATTATACATTCAAATCATGCTTTCTCAAACAAGTTAAAATGTATGTCATTTAAATTACTGGAAATGTACAAAGATCTGAAGTGAAATATATTTACTAAACTCTTCAAAGGAAAGAGGTTTAAATTGACTTCCTATACTTACTTTTCCCTCTTAAATTTTGGAGGTTGTTAAATTTTACTATTTTTTAAAAATCCTAATTCAGCAAAAGCAAACATTTTAAGTCTCAAATTCTCACAAAAGACGAAAGTTATTTCTGGAATATTTATAGCCAGTAGCTAATGTGACTTTAGGGCTACATCATTTTAGACAACTAAACATGAATCCACGTTTTTTGTTTGAAAAAAGGAACAAGACTTTCATTTGAGGCTGTGTTTTGAAGTGGTTAGGTTATTTGGTTGCAATGCTTGCAGCATTCCATGGGCTTGTTGACATGATGGTCTAAGGGTGTTGATTAGAGGAGAATTATAAAAAATATTGTTATCTCTTATAAAACTAACCAGTTTGGACTTGATATATTCTTTGCAACACAAAAGTACAAAAGCTTTTGCAATACACTTTGTGTATTACTGTTCTGTCACACAAACATGTCAATTAAGAGTTAAGAAGTCAACATTTCGGTCATAAGAAAGGACTTGTTTTCCCTTATCAGGACTTCACATATCCTAGTACTTCAATTGTAGAGTAAAACTGGACTTTAGCTGTACTAAGATAATGACAAATATAGCTGCATTTAAACTGCTTTAATATAGTTCTTTTTAGCTAAGAAGGAACTCAGAAAATAAATCGATTGCAATATAATTATTGATTTGGTAGCTACACATTTCTTCAGTCAAAACAAATAGCCTAAGCCACTGACAGTCATTCTGCTAAAGATTTACAGTTGAAAGCACCAATCTAAGTCACATCAGGTAAGTGAAGCTCACAGTCAGAATGGTTAAGTCCTAAAAGAGAAGTGTAAGAAGGCTCCTGGATCAACTCAGAACAAGCACTGCAAAGATAAACAGAATATAAACAACGCTGTTAAGGAGAATTGCTTAAAGTTGCTGTGTTTTCTGTATCAGGACTTGAAGAAGGATACTTCAGAAGGTAAGTATGGTTTCCATATCAAAAATAAGTAAAAACCTTGCCAGAACCTTCTCCGTGCCTAAAGATTGGATATAAAAATCCATGAAGACTGTAATGCAGTAACTACTTTACAAAGCAAATAAATAAATCACAAAGACTATTTTTTAAACATTTAACAGTAAACAATCAGCTATTTTGAAAAACAAAACAAAACAAAACAACATATCAAAGCATGAAGTCAAGAGGAAAACTTCATGACCAAGAAACACAAAAAAAGAGATGGGGATGTTTAAAGTCATAACTGTGTGAATGAACTTTTCATGCACATAAAAGTTTTCATGCATATAAAATGAAATAAATACTGTCACTGAGTGCATCAACAGCACAACAATGAGCAAACTGCGACTGTGGATGCTCTCCACCATTTCTAGTTTTTCAAAACTTACCTGAAGCATACAAGTTTCTAGCATACCTTCTAGTTAGCAGTATGATCATTCAATTTTATTATGTCTGTGACTATTTAATATTTTTAGATTTTGGTCAATGTTTTCCTAAAATATGCATGACTATATTCTATAATAAGAAGACTTTTAACTCCCCACAAGATGGGCCTAGGATTTTTAAAGTTTTTATATATATTGATAGATATCTATATCTCTATCTATATCTCTATCTATATCTCTATCTATATCTCTATCTATATCTATGTTTTAGTGGATTAATTTTAAGAATGCGTAAAAAGCCGTAGTATTCAGAAACAAGAATTTACCCAAGTGAACAGGTCTACTCTTGAGGTTCATGGAGAATAGTTTTTATCCCACGGAAGATTTGAATATTTTGCATTTTTAAATATGTCTTCATAGCTCCTGTTGTGCATATCTTCTACTTGTAAACCAAACTTTTAAAGCCATCTGAGTATGTATCATCATTTTTCAGCAATAATTAGGAGGCAATGAGAATGCTTCATAGACCACCCAGAGTATTTATTTAAACGGTCAGTCAAGACTTTTTGAAGGTCCCTCTAGCAGATGTAAAACTTCATAGTTACAATCTGTTTTTCAAAGTCAAACCTTTATACAAGAACAAAATTAACTTACAAGGTGAGTCGAGAGTCAATGCAAATTCTGATCACATGGGATACACGTGTCTTTCAAGAAAGATGTATTATTCCTGCACATACATTCATAGTAGAAGGAAGATTAAATTATTTGAATGCTATAGGGTGAATAATTTTAGATGTATATCAGCATTCTGATAATTTGGAACTAAATTCAAATTACATATGGTTTAAGCACATTCTGATCTACTGAATACATTTCAATTCTAACAAACATATGCTAATGTACTATGCTATCATTCTTTGTAATTATATCTAAAGTACAAACAAGAGTATATATCGTCCCAAATTTTTGCCTGAACAGTTCTGAATAAATCATGTCAAAGAACGTCCTCCCCCAGCAAGATATTCTGAAACTGAAGACTGTGTAGAATCCAAAGCCCTAGAATTACATTAAAATAATAGGGTCTGATTCTCTATTTAATATATCTGATCATGTCATTGGCAAGAAGTCATAATGATATTATTAGTGTTGTTTTTGCTAATAACAGGTTGATGTACAAAAAAAACAGATACGCTGCTGATTGTCTCTCACTATTAACTTAGTCATTAGACATGTTGGACCAGTTTCTGACCAGCTACTAATATGGAATAAAGTAATCAGCCTTATAAAAATAAGTAATGGTAGGCTTGTCTGAATTTACTAAAAAGGAAACTGTTCCAAAAAAGCCAGTTCTTCATGATAAATAAAAATGTTAGGAGAAAATGGTTCGGATAGAAAACCTTTCTTCAGATAACAATCAAAGATAAATTATGCAAAATTATCCTTGTCGGAAGTTGACTGGTAAATTATGCAAATTCACTTATTCTGAATTATCTTTCTTAAATACACAACAGAGGTATTTTAATTCAAATGGAGGTTTAATATTTTATACTGTGGTCTGCCAATATATGTGCGTCTGAATTCTGTGTATGCACCTCAAATATCTTTTACCATAGTTTTGAACTCTGACCTTCAGTGCTGCTTTGATTAAATGTAAGCTAAACAGTAAATTGTGACTTTACATTATAATTAGTCCATAGCCAGCTATAAAATTTCTAAGAATGCAAATTCATAAATGAAGTAAACTGCTACATGATATTGTTTCAAAACTAAGAAGAAATTAATATATCAGAATGGAAAAATGAACATTAAACCACAGCTGAGTTGTCTAATGATCTGGATTTTGGAAGTTTTTTTGGCTTTTTTGTTGTTCTTTCTTAACCCTAAAGTACTTCAGAATCCTGTTATTACAAAAAATACATTGTTTACAGTTGGTCCAGGTTCCAAAGTCGAATGAGAACTGACCCCAAACCAAAAGAAATAGATGAAAATGAACGTAACAAGGAAAACAACATTGAAGAAAGAACCTATTTAGGGTTGTATGGAGTGTGACATTTTGGCGACAAAGTTGATTTTTTTTTTTTCAGTTGGAATTGAAGGTTAGTGTGACTCTTCCATGAAACATAAGGTATTGCAATAAAGACTGGACAAGACAATAGTATTACAGTTTCAAAGTTGATTTGCTTTTCTTCTATGAAATCTAGTTTACTTCATTGAAACTCTGGCTCAGATTCGTATGCTAAGAATATCAGAAACTAAGTAAAAATGCCTACTATCTCCTTTTGTTCCTTGACGAATGACATCAAGGAAATTTCAGTCTTCACTAATGGAAAGAAATATACCTTAAAACAGAGAACTAGTTCTTGGTCTGCGCACTAGACCTGAAGCTAAGCTTCCCAGGAATTAACTGAAACCTGAGCAGAATTTACAGTGTGGTATAGGTGGGTTTTACTATTTTTTTCCACTTTAGCAGGAAAAAGGAAATTTCATACGCTGTTGTTTCATGCCAGTCAGTCATTTTTCATCAAAAATTTTCTTGGGAGAAAAAAACTGATCAATTTTATCTTACCTACTCACCTTGAAATGTCACTTGAAATTTAGAAATATAGAACAAAACTGGGTAATTCCAAATGACTTCAGACATTGAGATTAAGAATAATAATCATAGTATCTCCCTGCAAAATATGGACTCATTATAGAAGAGGATTATGAAGTTCTTATTAAAATACATAGATACCATGGTTTCAGTTTCACTGTAATTTACTTAGTCAGTCATCAGAACTCAAGACTGCCCTTTCAGCACATCCTCCCTCCTTCCACTTCTTATTAAAGAAAATTAGAGTCTAGATAAAGAGCAACCTAGCCTGCAATGGCTTGGTTTTCCATTACTGCCCCCAGGCAAATGCAACTCATAAGTTATCTCCTTGATATTCATATGTCACCTTAAACAGATGGACATGTGAGCTACTTATCTAATTTGACTGCATATTAGTAGCACTAAAAACTCCACTTATAACATCAAGGTTATAAATTGCTATATTAATTAACCCAAACCAGCTCTCTGTAATGCTGCAGGAGAACAAATGCCATTCAAACCTCCCAAAAAAATAAACTGACTTCCCTAAAAGTCACACTAGGCAATTCGTCCACCTTTGATAGGGAACAAATTTCCTCTGGATCTCCAAACTGGCTCTTGGATTGAACAATTAGATAACAGAAACACAATCTAGCCTATTTTAAGATAAGAAGAAGTTTCAAACACACCACTGAGCAGTCCAGGGAAGAATCATGCATCTCATTCTTTTTCATGAGTTTGCCAACAACCTCTGCATGAGCCTGATCTCCCAGATCTTTTGGACCCAAGGTGGGGAAGGGCTGAAAACAATTAAATTAGTTTTGCTTTCTTTCCAGGAATCCAGGAGTTATCTGTTCCAACTGAAAGCCATGCTGCATTTTTTTCAGGGGAGGTGATTTTTCTTAGTTACTAGGTCAATGAATGCTGGTGACTTGTACAAAATTATACACAAACTGAAGAATGTTTAAAGCCAGTTGTAGATGTGGCCTGAAGGGTTCAATTCAATACTATCAGTAAATACATTAATATAAAGTATAGACCTAAATTCATAGAATCACTCATGACGTCATCCAGTCCAACCTCCTGCTCAAAGCAGAGTCAACATTGAATGCACACCATGTTGTTCAGGGCCTCATCCAGCTGGGCTTTGAAAACCTCTGATAAGGAATATATCACAACTTCTCTGGGCACTCTGATCCAGTGCTTTATTATTCTCATGGGGATTTTTTTTTTCTTTTATCCAGTCAGACCAATCCCTTTCAGTTCACGATCATGGTCCTCTGTTCTCCTGCCTGGCTCTGTCTTCCTGGTGACCTTCCCATGAGTAAGGACAGGTGGCTGTTAGGCTTCCCCACAGCTATGCCCTCTCCTGGCTGAGCAAATCCCAATCCCTCAGCCTCCCCTCATAGGGTAAGGTCTACAACCCCCTGAAAACTAGAAGCCTTTTTTGAGATACGGTCCGATGAGTGACAAGGGTGATCAGTTCCATGATCTACTGCCTCTGCTTCTCTTGGTATAGCCCAGGATGCTGCTAGCCCTCACTGTTGTCTAGTCACACTGTTGCCATGTGTTTACGAGTTAACAACAACAAAACAAACTCAGATTTCTAGCATTCATTTATTTTTATTTTTACTGCTTGTAAATCTACCTAAAGTGAACAAAAACACTTTAAACTTCTAAAAATTAAAAAAACCGCCCCGCATGATTAAGGTTAGGAGGCTAATTAAAAACAGCAATACCTATTTCACATGCATATTTTTGTTTTAACACCTCACTTTCTCCTAATCTTCTCCCAAGCTTTTTTACAGATTCTTGCTTTCAAGATCCTTCAGAACTAGGGCCTAATTCCTCAAGGTGTATGCAGGTGAAGAGAATGATTACTTTATTATGTACTCAGTAACAGCCCCATTAAAGGATTCAGTAATGATATTGGTAAAAGCTGCATCATCAGTTTCAACTTATTATTCCATAGTATGGAAATTAATATATTTTCCTTTTATTTTCTCCTGGATATCTTGATAGCCATTACCCATCACTGAAGGGTACAATGAGGTATGGAGAAAGGACTGGTTGCCTTCAATCATAACAAGTTAGGATTTTTGTAGGGTTCTGAGTGTTTGCACAAAGGTACCTAAAAGGATACTTACCACTTCCTCCAGACCGCTGGCTGATGTGAATCAGTTGATTAGTTTGGGTGGTGGGTTTTTTTGTTTGTTTGTGACTTTTTGTTTTGGTTTGGTTCAGGGTTTTTTTGGTTTTGTTTATTTTGGGGTTTTTATAAACATATAAATTCATGGCTCAAATTTTAAAATTCGTTGTGCAAATTAGAGGCATTGTTAACATTTTGTATTTTCTTTAGTCAGGATGCTATACCTTATAACCATGTTTGAGAGATAAGAGACTTCTATTACAAAGATAGAAGAAAGAAAAGAGGAAAGAACTCAAAGCTACCTACTGTGATAATTTTTCATCTAACTGGTTACGCTAATTTTTGCCTGTAAACAAGAACAAGCACAGCTACTCTTTTGTTCATCTCAGTTCTGCTCATGGCTGAACACCCTATGAGATTATGAGAAAATGAAAAATCAACACTTGTGGGTTGCTGCAATTCCCCTTTTAATGAAAGTAAAAATAGGTTTTCAAAGTCTCTAGCTTTATTGATTTTAAAGATGTCTTGAAAACCAAACTTTCAGTAACAATTTTTTTATGGCAATAATCATGACAGTTTGAGGGAGTTGAACTCATTTTTACTACAGACCTACTGCTGAGAGAAAGGAATTTGTAACTATTATTTAAATACGTGAGTTCATACTGACTTCTATGTGATCAGCATTTAAGATTTATTTTTTATTCTAAACAGCATCTTGAATACCTGGAAAGAAACGTTCTTTTCCTTCCTGCGTGTTGTAAATTGTCGGTCTACAACTTCTATTTCTACTTTGAAAGAGATACAGTAAACAGCTTAAAAACACCAGAGCAAAATCTAATATGTCTTAAAATTATACAACAGGTGGTTTTAAAAAAATTGTATCTGATTAATACAATAATGTTCAATTCAATGAAACCAATGGCATTCACATAAAGCTATAATGCTAATTTGATCAGGATCTAAAATGATGAATTCAGAGTAACGACTGATCAGTAAGCAAAACCTTGAAGTTTTTGTTTAGTCTGCACTGAACTTCTCCAAGTGAAAATTAAATTTAACTAGACTTTTTTTTTTTCCCCTGTATGTGATCAGCATAAACACCACTGTGTTTCTAGGATACATAAACACTATTTTTTTCACAGATATTGTGATGAGAGGATGATAGAACAAAGATTTGTTGGACAATTAAAAAGTATTTTTCAGAAGTTGCCTCAACCATGTCAGTTTTCAGGAATGTCACTATTAAAAAAAAATAATTAAAGTAGCAATATTCAGTTTGATAAATAAAAAATGGTTACACATTTACTTTTGTCATGTTATCAGAATTAACACATTGCAAATTTGCACCTATATTTCCTTTACTAAACAGAGAAGATCAATTAGTACCACAGTTTTACAGCAGAATGGGTATTTTAGTGTTCGTGGTCTAGTCATCTTTTAAGCTGAAAACATAATTCATGGGGAAAAAAACAGAACCTCACATAACAGTTCTCTACCTGACCCAACAAAGTGATCAACAAAACCCTGCAATGGAAGAAAGCTCTGAGGGGATGTGCACAGGTGATGTGCTCATGAAGCTCTGGAGAGAATCTAAGGACTGACCAGATCTGCTGTAAAGGAAACTGAACTCATCTCAACACAGAGATGACCAGAGCACGGCCTTTGCTGCAGATGAAAAGCTATATTGGTTGAATGAGTCAATAGATTGTGCAAATGGCCTTCCCTAAAACAATCAAAAGAAAGTATTATTTTTGTGAGACAGCCAGACCAGCATGGGGGAGGCGTATATGCAGCTCAGCTCAACACAGCATAAAAATTGAACAGCCAACAAAATGAACTTTGGCAATAGCAACAATCTTGAGCCAGCTTCAAACCATGCACACTACCTGAGCATCTGGGGATGTCCAGCATCATAGTGGTGAACATATAGAGACCAGTAGTGGGAACCACATTTGTATTGTGAGACAGCTATATTATGATTGCTATATTATGCTTCTGTTGTGATTTCAGTACATTGCTGTATTACTCTGCTAAATCAAAATCCTGTGTAACATCAAACATCTTCAAGTAAGTAAATTTGTTATTAAAACATTAAACCCTCTTAGTGTGGAATATCTAAAGGAACTCAGAGAGTGTTGGACTCTGACAACGCTGCAAAGGCGCACGCCTTGAGGAAGAATAGAAAGTGGCCCTTCAAAACAAACAAGAAAATTAAAAACATTATCAATCATTCCCTGTTGAGCCGAATTTCTTGAAAGAACATCAGGGACCAGACCAAACAAATTATGCATTTCTTGGCACAATACATCAAGTCAAAGGGAAGAAAGCTCACAGAGATAAGACTGTGGCACAGTAACATGCACAACAGCATACTAAATTTTGCTGGCATCTGAAAGTAAATTATATAGGTGACTATATCCAGATGATTGCAGCTTTCCAGATTCATGAGTTTAACAGGCCATGAGCCTTTAGCTACAGTAAACAAAAAAACTTAAATATAAGATCGGTATCTGGTTCATATGACATTAACTTCTGCTCTGCTTTGTAGGTGACTGGAAAAAAAATATTACCAAAATGCTATCCAAACTAATTGAAGATTTCATGCTCTGTTCAGAACAGACTTGCTAACTGAGAAAAGAGACTGTACTAACTTGAAAGGATATATTTTAAGTATGCGAGATGATAATCACAACCAAATAGCTTAACAGGATATAGGCATTCTTCTCACAGTTTTAAATTATAATTTGTCACAAAGCATTTTGTTTAAATTTAGAAGATATATAAGAAATCTGAAGCAAAAAAGAATAAAAAAACACACATATCATACTAAAAAAGTTACAAAACAGAAAATGTATTTCACAGTACCACACAGAGTAACGCCTAACCACTGTTGCCAGTGCCATAAAAATGTTTGCTGATCTTTTCTAATTTTTCTTGAAAGCTTTTGACATATTCTTGTAATGCCCAAGGCTAAGTCTTTGATCTTCACAAAAACGTTTAACAATACCATATTAACTGGTTAGCATAAAACAAATCCTTTTCAACAGAAAATACACATATTCACCATTTTACTAAACCCAGATTTCAGGATGATTTTTAAGTTTGTTAATAGCAAGTCTTATTATTTCAGAAGTTACCACTGATTCATATTTATTCACATGGCTTCTACTACAATTCACCAGTTACAAGTTATAGGCTCTTATCTCCTAAAGTGAAATCCCAAATCAATTCTATTTAACACTTCTACTCTTAGTTTGATTCAAGATTTACTGACAAGCACAAAAATATGACCAAGAGAAGATAATTTTCAGCATGGAATACGATTGAGGAAAGGAAAAAAATATATATGTTGTTATTTAAATTTCCACCAAACTGCAGATTCGATAGATAAATCCTTGCTTTACCTTGCCTTCTCAGCTAGTACCTCAGCACAGTTTTCATTTTTTCCTTACAGAACAGCATCTGACAAACATCATGAAGCTAGAAATAAATGACATTAACAAGATAGGCCATAGAGGTGGAATGGGACAACTGATTTGGTAAAATCTGACATAGAAGATCCTTCTAACAACCAAACACAGTATGACAGATACATGGCAGTATGACTGGCTCTGAATGTCAAATCTTCATTCTTACGAACTACACAAGCCATTCTGTTTCTCAGGCTATTAAATCTCAATTGGAAATTAAAGTCTGAAAACATAGTTCTGAAAACTTAGGTTCATTTCTGCTTTGCTGCTTCACAAAAGAGTCAACTTCATGACCTAGGGATTAGACAAGGTGCATGGTTCTTTTTACCTGGATATCTACAGAGTTCAGAACTTACCCTTAGACTCATAGTAAACAATTTAACATGATTAGGTTCATTGTGGTTTCTACTGGTCTACCTTATAAATACCAGAACTTCATTCCTGAGATTGGACATATCAGAGGGAAAAAAAAACAAACCACAATAAAAAACCAGCAAGAACAAACTTTAGCCATCAAGTGTCTTAAGTTAAAACATCTTTCTTATTTATTATTCATGCTTCTTTCCTGAAACTGCTAATTAATATTCATATAAACAGTTGTTTCACTCCTGTATCCACATCTTGGTATTTTGTTTTTAAAAGTACAAAAAGGATATATGATGTTTTAAGCATTGCACTGGAAATATACTCTTGTGACCTGAAATTAAAATACTGATTAGGTATGTTATTTTTCCTGTCTTCAGCACTTCTGTGGACTCTTTTGGTACACAGTCCAGAAGGGAAAATAGAGAACTCAGAGAAATAACAAGAGGATTTTTGTTTACTTTAACCTGCTTCATGAAGGATTATATTATTAAGTATGTGTATTATTATCACCTATTCTTTGTTGAGTATTAGCTCAAGAAAGCAGAGCATTCTTAGTTTTAAAATCATGATTTTTTTTGTTTATTAAAATAATATTCTATTCCACTTTTCAACGGATACTATTGAATTATTTTATGTGGAGGATATAGTGATAAGTGTTGCTAATAAAACAACAGAAGAGGGAGAGAAACACTTCAGAATGATGGTACCTTAAATTAGTAAATTGTTGCCCAGAGAAGCTGTGGATGCCCCATCCCTGGAAGTGTTCAAGACCAGTTTCATGGGGCTTTGAGCAATCTGGTCTAGTGGAAGGTGTCCCTGCCTGCGGCAGGAGGCAGAAGGGTTGGAACTAGGTGATCTTTAAGGTTCCTTCCAACCCAAACCATTCTATGATTCTATGAATAGTCAGTCTCACAAGCATATTTTCCTTCTGCAGAATAACCTGCTCAACACAGTAGCAACTTAAACTGAACTGAGAAGACTAATACACATAGTATTTGAGGATCCTCCTCAAGACTTTGGAAAACGCTCACACCTCTCAAGCAATACCCTGTTCCTGGAAGGTAAGTACAAGCTACTGCAAGGCACCCTTCACCCCGTCCCTGATGCCAGCACTAGTACTCCTATGACCACATGAAGCTGTGGATCAAAAAAATTCTTCTCTTGGTTAGTTTTCAGACAGATTTAATAAAATACTTAATTTTCAGCTGGGAAACTAATGTCAGTTTGCTAACCTACTCAGCGTACAGTGATGAGAGGAGTACTTCCAGCACAAAGGGAGGGGTGGGACTGCCACTTTCAATAGCAGCCCACATTTCTGGTTGTCTAAAGAGACTGTGGTGCTGCAGCACTCCACACCTCTCAAGGCAGATTAAATGCACTTTTGCATTCAGGGGGAATAACAAACTGCTGTTTCCCCACTGAGATCAGTGCCTGGCTAAACGAGCATTTCTTTTCTCTGCCATGCATTGCAAAGCAAATAGGTAATTTCAAAGCTTTACACTAATCTGTCTGATTTCACACTGGAAAAAGAGAGAAGTGCTACGGGTGGAGCTGATCTCAGCTGAGAGACTGCACCAAGCAGAAGGTTCAATGCTAGCCATCTTCCCGAGCAAGACACCTGCCCTGGCCACATGAAGAGGAAGCCCACCGAAGCACGGCCGCTGGCTGTGGCCTGCGGGAAAGGAAATGTGTGAAAAGCTTCTTGGGGGTCTTTCTCCTCTGTCAACCATAGCAAAAGGAATAGACTTCCGAAAAGGAAACTGACTGCTGCTATTCCATGTATGGATTCTGTGGAGAATAAATTCCCACTGCCAAAGGTGGTTTTCCCTCCTGCTGATGTGAAGAATTTGAGAAATTCATAATATTCATTAAAGTAATACAATCATGACTGTGAATTTTTATTACTAGATGAGATTTAGCAGTGATCTGGAAGAGCTGAAGGGGTACAGACTTACACCACTCCAAACTCTAGGATTAAGGTATATTCTGTGGTTGCCATTTCCTGTGGAGTGCATTTTTACTATGTGGAATAAAGTGTGAAGTTTTTCCAACAGGAAAGTAAGGATGGGATTCAGACTGGTATTTTAAAATTGGAGTTAACTGCCTGAGAGGATGTAGCATCAATACAGAATAAAAGTGATACACATTTGTATCTGTCATAAATTATTAATAAGATAAGTGGTATAGAGTCACTCCTGGGGAAAAGCTAGGAAAAGGTATCCTCTGGGGCTTTTGTTCCTACAGGCAGAGTACAGGCTACCTTCAAGAAAGACATAGGTTTTTGTGTTTGTTTCACATTTGGAAAAGTAGTATCAGCACAGTTAAAATCTCCTCTTGAGGGTGAGCTGAGCTGGAAAGTTGCCAATATCACTAGAGCCTCAGAAACTGTATGTGCTATAAATAAGTTCCCACAAAAATGTGTAGTGTAATTTATCTGCTGGTTGTTTAAACGGCAGTTAGAATCTTACATAATCTTACACATGGCTCCACTGAGATGCTAGTAACCTTCAATATACCCATATGATCTGTTAAAGCAGTTATAGGTAGCATCTTAAATCCCTTTACTCTTTTTGACAGTTATCTTCTCAGGCTACATCTTCCTTCAAACCTTACATCTACTTTGAAGGGACAAACCTGTATGTTTCTTTTGATGTTTTTGTTTAATTTTATCAGGATATCATCTTTTCTTCAAACTACAAAACACTAAAACCTTACCTAAATTACTTCTCTTAATCTCACCAGTCAAAAAGGAATCTTCCTCTTCCCTCTATGACATTTTTTACATAACCTTAGGAAAACACTCTAGCTACAATTATGCTCCTCTCGAATCTTCTTGTCAAACATTTCCCTGTAGTCTGTGGCCTTTATTCCACTTATTTCTCCTCCTGTTCTTTCCAAATTTCCACTTACACGTTGTTCAACTCTGTTTTAGCTAAAGCCATTCCTCCTTTTTCCATAGACCATTATCTTCCATGTGTTGTACTCTGTGCATGTTACGGACAGAAATTCTGATATATGTCAGGATTTCAGACATTTTACCCTTTATCCTTCTCTATGCCTTTAAGTATCCTGCTGACCTTGTGTAAAATACCCAATTTACTATTAAACACAATCCAAAAACCTTTACTTCATCAGCCTCTATATTCCGTCATGACATGAGTTAAAATTAATGAAGAGCAGCAGTACCTTGTATGGGGGTGTATGTAACAGATGGTAGCAGTGTTTGTTTGCTAGGGTAAAGCTTACTGTGCATGTACTATGAACCACACTTCTTTTAAATGCAAGACAAGCTGGGCAGGAGGGAAGAAGTCTTCCTGCATGGTGCTGGCTACAGCATGGTGCATGTACTCTCTGGAGAAAAAGCAGACTTCCATTCCCCGGAGGACCTCGGCATGCTCTGTGGGGTGAAGCTTCAGGGCGCAGAACACGGCAGAGAGTCACAACCAACACTGAAGCCAGCCAGAAGGGAGCGAGCTGCAAGCCTTTGAGTGGAGTAGGGATGTAGTATCAGCAGCGAGCAGGTTTCTTTTCAGCCTGAAGTGGATGGAGGAAAGGAAAGCTTCCTAATAACCCAGAGGGATGTTTTAGAGTTAATTCAACTGAGAAGCCACTGAAAGTCATGGGACTTATAGAGGAGGATAGAGGAAAAAAAACACCGTATACTCACATAGTAACCAAAGAGTAATTTTTTTTTAGTTACTCTTGTTTCATCTGTCTCAGCAGATCTGAATTTTCTCTCTCTGAACAGCCACCTTTTTCTAGCTTATTAGTTCCTGCTCTAATACACTTAGCTTTAAAGACTAGGAGCCATTTGATGTCTTTTGTTATGCTCACTTCAAAGGAAAAGGTGGGGGTAGTTCCACTTGAAGGCTCTGGGAAACTCAAGGTTCTGTCACAGGGGGGAAAGAAGCAGCTAGGCAGATGTTAATACTGGATGCATTTTTGATGCACCAGAGCTAATAGGCTCAGTCTTCCAGCTGGAGAAAGGCAGAAAGGGTAAGTAAAAAGAAAAGCTAATACCATTCCCTTTAAATTGGAGCATAAGTACTGCTGTAGTTTGAATAGAGAGGACTTGAGAGACCAAGTAACAATAACGGTACAACAGCTTTATTCAAGCTATTAAAGGGCGGATTTATTTTGTGTTCAGCCATTTACTCATAACTTTTAGATGTGTGTCATAAGCAGCAACTTGGGCAGAGTCATTCAAAGAATAATTAATAATAACTTCTAGGTGAGAGGCACATAAGCAAAATATTGCAAGATTTATCTTGATATACTTAAACAAGACAGACATAAGCTGCACAGCAGTTGACTTTCTCTAGGTTGATAGATACAGTGGGACCTTAGAAATCCCATCTTCTCAATTCCCTAAGAGTCCTGTGAATTATCAACTGTGAATTAACAACTGCTTGGGTCTAGCATTTTTCCAAAATACCTATGTGTCTTTCTCTTCTGTCCTTAACTCACAATACACTTTCAGACTACCTCTTCCCAGGAATGCCTTCCACATACATAAAGCTAACTTTGCCCTGCCTTCAGATGTAGATATCTACCTTCCCTTTCTTCACTGTATCACCTCCTTACTTTTCTCCCCTCTGAGGCAGTGGAAATCAAGAAATAAAGTGTTTTCATCTTCTTTTTTGGACTGTACCTATATATCTCTGCCTCCATCCTACATCACTAAACAATCTAAAATCTTTATTTCGCTGATGTCTATTTTCCATCCTTCCTCTTCTTACCACACTGACAATTCCGGACTCTATCCTACTGCACTGTGCATGTTCTTTCACCTCTTTTTCCTTCCACTTTCTTTCCTATTCAGTTCCCCTTCACAGATGCATCTTCTTTGAGTGTGGAAGCAAAAAAGCAGGCCTGTAAGTACCTCTGAGGGATGAATATTGCACATTTACATTCAGTTACCATCTTCGTGCCACACTTTGCACACAGACATTTATCACTTACCAATACCTAAATTTTCAAATTGTACAAAATAGTATCCAGCTTATCAAAATCTTCTAGACAGGGATCCCTGTACCCAAACTCTTTCAACATCAGCTTGCTTCTCCACAGCTTCCTCGTTCTCTTTGCCTGGCTACAGCCCAGTATTACAGGAAAATGCTGTATAGTGGGTGATAGAGGTTTCAAATAAAAACATGCAAATCATGCACAATTCGTCTAAATATGCTTATGCAGGCCAGATGCAATCTGCAGCTGCAGCACAATCCTGTTTATATTCTTGATGGTAGAGTTTACAGTCAAAAAGTTCAGCAATATTCTCAAAACGTAACATGGGCCTTACTATGTCCTCATCAACAATCCCTTCACAGCCTACATAGCTCCCTTGTGTAGAAATAGTAAACAATTTAAAATTAAATACAAATGTTCTGTTTTGCAGATCAGTGTGCTCTGAGTCAATATGAAACTAACACGCTTTATTTAGCAGCTATTTACCCATATAGTTTAAACAACAATAAACTGGTCTCAGGAAGGTAAAGAGCTAAGGAAGTTGTTCCTCTCCACATGGTATTTTCTGTACCACATGATCAGAAGCTATAAGATTTCTTTAGCGAAGAGCACCTCCTTGCTTGGAAATACTGTGATGGCACAGGTCAGCTCAGAAATGACACTTGTTGTCCTGGTGATCTGTTAAATATCTATTTAGCTCCGCAGTGATAAAACTTTGTCTTTCCAAGATATAATATGGGATCCCTTCCATCTAAGTCTTCCTCAGGGACAGCACTCTCACAAGACCAATCCCTAATTCACCACTGGCCAGCTACCTGGAGGCAGAACATTTTGCAGCCCTCCATATCATTCCCTCCAATGTGATGTCACTCTGACCTCAGCCTCCTGGAGTTTCAGGCAGCTCTTTTAATCTTTTTTCTCATCACAGGTTTTCCGTATAGGCTATAGTAAATCTTGCATTTCCTTCTAGTCTTCCTTCAGACTTCCTTAAAACTGACTTTGCTGTGATCTGCGTATTTTTAACAAGTGCTATCCTTTGCTTCTTCTTGAGTCACACTACTCACTCATTCCTGTTCACATACATATTCAAATTCAACTGAAGTGATTTTAAAAAGTAAGGAGAATGCTTAGAATGCTTGCATGGGGCATGGAATAATTAGTATTTAATTTAAACATCTAATCACTATATACTAAGGTAACATTTTAAAACCCAATCAAATAAAAACTACTGCATCTAATTTTCCTTAATTATTAATTTCCATTGTATGTGTGAGAAAATAAATCAGGAAGCTAAAACTTTGTATTGCAGTTGAAGAGAAAGGTCTCTGCAAACAGTGGCTGACTACACACTGACAAGATCAATAGCTTTAAGTAACTGTGTGATATTTACTGGAAAAAAAAGATACACTGAACACAAGATCAAGAAACAAGGGATTTGATTCCTCCTATGGTCTAAATACGTGAAGAAATTCTAGAATTCATTTTGCTAATCGGGGCATTTTTTCCCCTTTTACAACATCAAATGGAATAAAATCGTAAAGCAAAGCACATAACACATAATTATAATTTCCTAACTTTGAAGATGCTTAAGAAATAAAAATCAAGTAACTATTTAATCAATCAAGGCATGAAATTAGTATTTTAGGCCTCTTGCCTGACAAAATAGAAATCAGTTAGATGCCTAGAAAATTTTGAAGTATACTTTTTTTTTTTTTTTACAAACTATATATTCATGAAGCATATGAACAAGGCTGGTAGATATGTTTCATTTGAAGTTTTGAATGAAAAGTCTCATTAAAATCTTAATGAAAGATCAGAAACTATCATCTAGAAATGGATTCCTATTAAAGAAAAAATATAATTTTGTGTTTATAGAAAGATTACTTACGGTGTCATATATACCATCTGTGACAGCTTATTTTTATACCACAACAGCGCACCAGGAGAGTCAACTGAATATCGTATTTTCAAAAGGAAACATTAAAATGCCCAATAGGCTACCCATTGCATACTACGGAGGTGTATTTAACTGCATTTCTGTACTGGTCAAACCATAAAGACAAAAATACATAACTGGATGAACCGACCCACTTCTGACATTCACTCACTATTAAAGCACAATACCATATAGAAAACACTACACACAGGGAGCAGGAGGCAAGGGAAAACTTGTTAAGGCAGCACTGCATGAAATGGTGCAATAATAAAAGGGCTGGGCAGCATACACAGTAAGACTAGTTCTGGTATGGTCTCTATTAAAACTGTGTTGTTGTAAAAAAAATTGCTGATGTTAGGATTTGTTGTCATGAATAATAACACCAACACTGCCAGAATGTGCAAGTCATAATAGACTAGGCACATATAAAATCTTATGAATGATGGTAACATTTCAAGCTCACTGTAATGTTCCTAGATATACCCTCCAACTGATGCTATATTTAGTATCAGTTCAACTTCGTTGGCATCAACCCACTGTTTCTCACAAAACTGGAAAGCAGAGGTGTTTTAAGTTCAACAGAGCATGCTACTGCTAAGATTCAGTGACTCTGCTAATTCCCTGTAAGGTCCTAGGGTGAACAAATAACCTCAAATTATTAAAAGTCTGTATGACCATTAGGTGAATTTCACTATGGTTCTCACAGTTTGAACCTTTAATATATATACCTGAGAAAAAACATCTGTGGAATCAAGTAGTCTATAATTACTTTCATGAAAAAAAAATGTATTTACAGATTTAAGAAAAGAAGGACTAGTGATTAGTTGTCTATAAGGATTATGCTTGCTATAAACATATAGTTTAAATAGTGAGAGAGGGAGGAATTTCTAAGTTTTCAGTAATGTTAAAGCTATAAGTAAAAGACACATTTAGAAATTATATCTATAAATATCATTTGGCACAAAGATGTCTGATAAATCTGGTTTACTTTCTATTTCTTTAATTCATGTTCAATTTCTAGTCTTCTGCATTTCTTTTGTCCCTTCACAAAACCTCTGAGACCTTTTGATCTCCATAAAGTAAACACAACAAAGGGCAGACTGCAGTCTACCGGATAACCTATTATAGAAAGAGACAACACAAGGGAAGGCATGTATCTGCTACTTCAGCTTTGTATCTGTCCTGTAACTCTGTCAGGAATCATGCTCCAAGCCAAGAGAAACATCTTGATGGATATCAGGTCTGCTTCCTGTTTTTTCTTACCTTGCGTCTTTCATTGCATTGCTAATATGCAATCAGATTTGTGTCTGTGAGCTACAATTCCCACATAATTTAAATAACCAACACCATTATATCTGCAGGCAGATTGCAATCATAAACGTAATACAGCATTATAGGTACTAACTCATCATCTTGACCACTTCACTAATATACCGGAGAAAATGTTTAAAACTATAGTTTGTTCCTCCTACTGCTAAGGTTTGGAGAACAGCTTATTTCTGTAAGGGGAAAAAACAAAACAAAACAAAACAACAAAAAAACCCACAAAGCTATCATACAAAGACTAAAAGGGGTGAAATAAGGTAAAATTACTTTGCATATGGAATTTCTAGCACAGTTTTTATCTTCTTGCATTTCACTGCAAAGGCAAGAGTACGTGGTCTCCAAACAGAACATCTATACTTCTGTAGGCAGTATCAAGGACACTAAAAACTCGGATTTAGTTGTTCAAGGATTTCTAATGAGGTTTATGGATGGTTTAGCCTCTACAGGATTTGTTTGTGCGTGTGTCCATCTTCCTTTCCAGAAGCAATGCAAGAGCTAATATATGATGGACAGAAAGTCATCATGCTTCAACACGGTAGTTCTTCCCACTTATACCCATGTTATATCTAAAGCAGGTGACGAGAAAGGACAGGGGAACATGAGGAAAAGAGCAAAACGTTTTCTAAACATCACTTTCTAGAATGAAGAAAGGAGAAGAGAAAAAGAGCTTTTGGGTTCCATTTCAACTTGGGCACAGAAACTTAGCAGAGGTTTCCTCTGGCTCTTCTCAATCACACTGATTATCAGAGAGCAGGCAACAGAAACTGCTTTTATGAAATCAAGGTAGGTGCAGAAGTTAGGTGATCAAAGTGGCATCAGGCTTGCCGTGGACATCCATAAAGCAAATGAGAGCCCAGATAATATTACTAGCTATCTTCAAGTCTGTCTGCAATGCAGTTCTTAAGAACCACTGGTAAATGCTTTGATTGCTTTATACTGGGATGTGTATTATGGTGGTTACATTGCTACTAATAACCTGGTCAAGGTGCCTGTGCTGCATTATAACCACGACTTTTACCACAACATGGGTAGCAAAAGGCCTTGGCCTCTTGGCTGAATGACAGAAGACAAATTCTTGTGTTTCTGCCGTATTGAAAACTTCGAAGGTGGGTCAAATGAAAAAGGAGAAACATAGAGCAAATGGATAATGAAATAAAATCAAAAACTGAAAAGAAAAAAAAGGCATAGATATACAACATCAGAGCTTTGGTAGGTTTTTCAAAACAGAAGCAAAATCTGTGAGGCGAAGAACTTCAGGTAGCACAAACTATGTGATATTACTAACTACAATGCCCTTCTGGCATCCAAAATTATGCCAGCTATATTCTTTTCTCCATTCACATGGGAAAAAGAAATTTGAAAATAATTATATATTCACAACAATGTGTACTACCATTTTAGCACAGCTGCAAAGTCTGACGACTACACTACACTACAACTAAAGTCCAGATTTCAGATTTTACCAGAGATACATATAACAAACGTACAGATAGGCTAACCCTGCACACGCATACCGCTGCCGCCATATAAATTGCATGCTGTACTGAACAGTGCCAAAAATGGGGGCTTAACCCATAAGTTTTCTCAGAGTATGCTTAACATAAACTGATAGAATTGGGTTTCTTGCAAAAAGCAATTATGGCTGCCATTTTCTCTTAAAAAAAACGTGGGCCTCCCTTATTATGTTATAGCCTAGAGATTAAGTTACATGCATCCAAGAAGTGAGAGACTGAGCTCGAACTCCCTCTTTTGCCAGAGGCAATGCAAATCTACATTACTGGCTACAGATAAGTTAGACTAAAAAACATTACTTTGCAAAAGGGATGGTCATTTATTGAACCACTCTAACTTGATCAAATTCATCTCATAGTCAGTGTCCATCAATGAAATTGCAATGGCATGCTTACCAGTGTACTTAACATAATGTGAATGTGTTTTTCTGCTTCTGCACAATATAATTTCTCATTCTGTCCTCACACAGAGCTTTAAGTAAATAGTCAGCATTTTGGAAGGCTAGGCTGAAAAACAAGAATCTATGGAAAAACACATCAGGAAAACTCTATTTACCCATAAATAATTTCAGCTAATCTTACAGCCATTATGCTGTCCATAAGTAAGTACAGAAATGCAAAAATGTGCACTTATCTGCTATATTGCATTTGCGGGTTTTTTGAAAAATAGGTATGGAAAAGAGAAAAAGGAAGAAAACAAACCAAGAAAGAGTGTCCAAGGCTGAATATATTTTCAGTAAGACATCATTAATCTTCATTAAATGTATGCTGGAGCTAGCAGAAATGTTTTAGCTGCTTTCTGATGAACCAAGACTAAGAAGACAACTAGCCAGTCATTGCCAGTAGCCAGAACCAAAAGCAGGGAAGAAAATAAAGAGATAACATTAAGCAGGAAAACAATGGGATGAAATGGCCTTAAGAGTAATTTTTGACCTTTTGCTAACAAAACAAAGAAACATTATACAATATGCTTTAAACTTCATGTAAATCTGTGACAAAAAGCAGTGCCTCACAAAGTCACTAAAATACGGGTTGCTGGATGATGAAGCGGTATACCTGGGGAGTACCACTCCATATCAGGCTAATTTTTTTTGCTTCTTGTTGGACACCTACTTACATCTTACTTACCTTACTTACTACTTACATTAGGTACAAAATGTTAGGCTAGACAGATCTTTCGTCTGATCTCATACAGAATTTGTTTTGTGTTCTTTCATAATAAATTAGTTAATTTAGTTAAGGGAAGACACATATGGATTGGTTTTGTCAGACAAAGTAGTATGGTTTTCTGTTGACAGACAAACTTATCCTACTAGTGAAACTCAACAGTGCAACATTTTATGCGAGAAATGTGAATAATGTCATATATTTTTGAAATGATACCCAATTGGTATTAACAACATCTGTTTTTTTCAGATGTGAATGATATGTAGAAACAATTGAAAATTTAAGAGGAGATAGCATTCAGGTCAGATTATGGCCCACAACATTGAGGTTTTATGTCTATAAACAGCATGAGTAGAATATGTTTATAAAAGCCATCTAATATGGATTTATTAATGACATCTGAGGGATTTTTTTTCCCTCTCTTTCTTAAAGTTTTAGCTAAATCAAAGGGAAGGAAGGAAGATTTCAGTGAATTAATGTCTGGGTTGTGTTTCCCCAGCCCACTCCCCAAAAAAAACATTAGAACTGATGAATTTGAAAAAAGTTGTGCCTAAAAGTCTTTTAGTCTTGTCACAACCTGTTATTTCCAGGGAGAAATAATCAAATAGTTACAAAGTTAAAATGAATAAATAAATGAATAGCAGGTACACAATGAGATAATTGGTATGAAAAAGAATATTATTTGAATAATCAGTATAACAATGTAAAAAATGCTATTATGCAAGATATAAGATTATACTGATAACTAGATATCTTTATTAAAAATGATGCCATTTAACACAAGATAAGAATGTTAGGCTAAACCCATGCCACTGCACTGTGCCCAAATGCTACCTGCCTGGAATCTGCACTGTGACACTGTCAGACAGGGCGATCTTAATCCATTCCCCAAATCCTACATACCATTAAAAAGTTACCAGGTAATATATTTCCCATCTAACTCTTAGCTCCCCAGAAAGGAACGTCCTGAGACCTAATTATTTCATGTTTGTCCAAATCTTTGTGGCCATTAGAAGAGGGGCTCGGGGCAGCGGGAGTCGTGACGCTCCTGGCAAGCGGCTCAGTCGCTGGACAGTTCCCAGCTCCCCCAGCAGCGGCGCCGTCAGGAGAAGGGACGGGATGCCAGAGAACTTGGGGGGCCCGCGGGGGTACCCAGCCTTCTTGCTATTTCACCTTTGTATGCATTCTATTCTAAATAATGCATAGATACAGTTCTATTCCTTTTATATATTATATATATATATAAAAATCACTTATCTTTGTCCACTTCTGTAGGACAGAAAGGAAGCGCTGCATCCCCACAGCAGTTCTTTATGACTGCTAAACGTGAATGAAGTGTGCTATGTACAGGAAGCATCTGTATCTCCTTTCACGCTTATTTCTGGTAAAAAATTACTATTTTCATGTGCAAGCTAGGTATGATCTCTCTCTCTGTCATTTCATAGCTTTCTGAGCTCATTGCAAGCAAACAAAAAATCGCTACATAATTTCTAAAACAGCAAAGATCTTAATTCTGAACTTGCAAGAGTCTAAAATTACTGACAGTTGTGACTGTATGAAATATATATATTAGTGCTTTTCAAACTTAAATTGATGTGTAGTCCTGAACCAGTCCTATAAACTGAATGACAGATTGGAGACATGGAATCGACTGCAAAAATCAACGTTTCAGTGCAGTTCTAGTAAATGCTAACAATAATATTTTCCGAAAGGTGCACATACATACATGAAAGTCTATGGAGAAATTACACATCGTCATTTTAAAGATGCCATTGTATTTTTCAAAAATCTATTAAAAAACTAGCATCTGGTGAAGATTCCCTTTAGATGTTCCCTAATTAGATAGAATATCTAAGTGCTTATGTATAGATATCCACGTGGAAATAGATAGATAGATATACAAATGCATTTACTAATCTGTCTGTCCAAATAAAGTTAGAGACCGATAATTATATAGGAATATTTAAAATAAAGTCAGAGGATAAAAATGCAGCATACCAGGACCATGCTATTTAACCTGACAGTATACAGCTACATGAAAACCAGTGCAAGCAGATTTCTATAGACCTTCCTTTACAGTCCTTTTTCTTAAGCCTAGTCTGTAGCTTTCCTAATTTATTTACTAAAATGTTATGTTTAAGATTTAAAATTATCTTGGCAACTCCTCTGTTTTGTGTCTTCACTAAAGAAGGTTACTTTTACATATTTTTATCCTGAGGAATACTATCTATCTGCATTTACTTTAAACTAAGTAATCTATGACCTAAGAGTTTGTTTTCTGAACTTTTATAAGGAAGAGGACAAATATCCATCATGAGGAATGCAAAACATTCCCTCACAAGACCAAAGCAACAGTGCATGAAATTGAACTCAAAAAGAGCTTCCATTCTGTGTGACTTCTTGGCTGACACAATTTAGATATTTATAGCTTTACGAATAGGCCACTGGAGAAGAACTTGAAGCTTTTTCTAGCCAGGAAGGATTAATGAACATGTGCACCTGGTAATTACAGCACTCCATCTTTCTCAAAGCCCTCACATTGCCTCAGTGGCAGAAACTGTAATGAAAAAACATTGAAAATATCAATCTGCAATTCCACAAGTCATTTAAGTATTAAAATATATAATCTCTTTTCATACTTTCTGTGTACTATGCTAACAGTTGTATGCAAAAAATCATACCTAGATATTTTCTGCTTCATGTTATTACATGGTATGCTTCATTTAAAATGTAAAACTCATTGGATATGAATTCAGGCTCTAACTTACTCTAGACTCAAATTAGAAAATGCATGGGAATGACTGTCAAATACTTGCTTAAGTAACAGCAGAAAGAAATATCAGCCTGGGGTAACACAAGCAATTCTAAGACGACACAAATTCCACAAGAAAAGTTTACTAGAAAATGAACATTTTTAGAGTTGGGAAAAACATTCTTGACTTTTTCCTTTAAAATGGTTTTCAGAGGTACTGTCAGGCAGAAACTTTTTAAGAAGTACACATACTACCACAAACATTTGTCTAATACGAATACTACTAGAAATCTACCATAGTGAGGGTGCTGTTTATATGCTAAAACACCTCCTAGATTAACTTGAAAAACACTATGCACTTCATATTGGATTTTGAGATTAAAAATAATGAAAAAATACTTGGAAAATATTGCAAAACATAAAACCCACTCCATCATCACAACACTAAAAATACTATTAGTCTATGAGAATCAAAATTAGGATTTTCTTGTGCTATTCTGACATTTGATATATCATGAACCTGAAGCAGACCACCCAAAAGTAAAAGCAGTATTACTAATACAGGTTATTTTAAGCAGAAAGCCCATACTGCTTTACAAGTGAAAGTAAATTTTAAAATACATTTCATTGAAGCACTCAGCTATTACAACATTTGAATGGAAAGTCAATTATAACCTAAATGCACAGATATCTATATGGCTCTAAAAGTAGTCTTTTAAAATATATTTAAGCACAGTACGAGATTTGAGCATTAAAAATGGCCTTTTATTTTTAAAACATACTGTTCCTTGGTGGATTATAGAAAAAGACTCCAATTGAGATAAGTGTGCATGAAAAGCTCTCTCCAGAGTATTCAACCAAACTGACTGCAATAAGCGGACTTAAAAAAAAGCAGCAAGACGAGATGTTCAAAGCACCTTGCAGCTTTGGGCTGCTGGCCTCTACTGCTGTTTTTAATACAGTTAGGTTTAACTTGGGAGTGGATAAATAATGCACAGAGATATTTCCTGAAGGCTTTGATCACCACGCCGTTTGTCACAAGCTCTAAAGTAGTCATTACCATAACACTTAATCTGGGGCTTCCCATTTCAAGTACAAAAGCATCCCCTCCCACCTATTGCTCGCAGACTCCTGCATCAGAACAGAAGACTCAAGATGCAGCCTGCACAGCACCAACACACCAACCACGCTCTCCTCCAGCACATTCCTTCTCCGGCGCGCCTCTTTCTTTTTTTTTTTTTCCCCCGCTCCCTTACCTTTAAAAGGCTGTCCAAAAACCTGCTCGGCTCCCCCAGCCGATTTCAGTCCCGAGCATCCAGCACGGCATCCGCACAAAGCTTTGCCATCGCGAGTGTGAGGAGCAGGAGCTGCCGGGATGCTGAACGGCACAGCGGCCAACTTTGTGTGGAGCCGCGGCGCCCGGGAAAACCTGGCCTGACGTCCCACTCGGCTGCGGATTGGATTCAACAGCACACAGCAACGCTGTTGACAGGGCGGGGATTTAAAAGGGAAAGCAGGGTGCGGGGCAAGGCAAGAAACGGAGAGAAAGAAATAATTCTGCCCATCTTGGATAAACCTTGCCTGTGAAACATAAGCTGGTCTGAGTCCAACAAATACTTGTGAAACTACTCTTCTGTAATGTGCTGTGTACCCTAGGAGGCCATCAATTTAATAGCTGATATTTCAATATAGAATATGTTAATATACTAATAGATAATGTAATAACATGAGCATTTCAGCCTTCATGTTATAATCATAAAGAGAAAATGCAATATGTGGAAAAAAATCATTTGAGATCTAGTTTTTCATTTTACTCATTTTCTGTGGATTACTTTTGTACTAGTTTAGATTCAACTAACTACAATTAAAATGTTTCCTTTCTTCCCTGTTACTGATATTTACGTTTCCATGTAACAGAGTAGACTATTTCACCTTTGTTACTTACTGAGTCCTCATAGTCCTCTACCTATAACACCAAGTCCTGGCTTTGCATGTTTTATGCTACATTCAGTCTACAATGAATCAAAGAGGTTGTTGAGACACTGTTGGGCACGTGACATCATGACAAGGCCTTAAATATTCTTCAGCAGAACTTTCTTTACACTATTCTGATGAATCTGTCTAAAATGGAACATTTTTTTTCTGTTATAGCTAATGTTGTACACATAACATACAATATAAAGTTCAATTTATGTGTCTGGTAAGATCAGCATTCTTTCTACAAATTTGGTCCTTGCCATTTAAGAATAATGTTGAAGACTACATGCTTTATCATATATTCTTTCTCAAAACACAGTAGTGCACAAATTTATTTCCCCTTGCTGAAAATGAAAATACCATTTTCTAGTGGTTCTACTGTTTGGCACTGGCACAGCAATTTGAGGTTAGAGGCAGAAGTAAAAGTGCCAGGAAGATAAGAGGCCAGCTGTATCATAGAGGTGATGACCTCATTTGGCAAGAAATGCACTTTGGATATATAGTTTAAATAGCACAGTTTATATCAAGCAGTACCTATTTTTAGTGAGGTTGGGTGAGAAAGAACCCCTCTGTCACCTCAAGGTCCTAGGCTCCATTAAAAGATATAAGAAACACAATCAAGGACAATCAGGATAAAGGACCACCAAGACAAAAGGAGTCACTACTTTCACAACTATCAGTCTATTCCATGTATTTCTTTTCTTCACAAACACTATATCTGTTTAAATGATAAGAAGTTTACATTCCAAATTTCATTGCCAATTAGGAGGCGTTAAGTTGGCCTGTATATGTTTTTTGGCTCCTGTTGACCTCATCAAACAGCTGTGATTTCTAAGCAATCAGTCTCTAATGAGTTTAGAAACAATAAACACAAGTTAAAATGCCAGATCTATTTCATTCATTTTTTTAAAAAAATGAACACTCTTAAGATGTACATCGAGAAAATTTAAGTTTAATATGTATAAAATGCTCTTTGGTTTTGTGTTTTTTGCTAATGCATGGAAGAATCATCCTCTAGTGACTGAAAAACAGAAAAAAAAAAAACAACTTATGCTCTGCCTCTGCCTTTTTAATATAGTTAGTGCCTTATCAGCACTCTAACACACTCCTTTGAGCAGCTCTGGAAAACTAGGTAGACTGCTAAAATACTTTATCTGTCTTTCAGTCTTGTCTCATTTTATTGTCTTATAATGCAAACATCTGTAATGTACTGACAACTATATTGCAAATTTTAAAACCAGGTAAAACCTGTGCACCTAATGAAAGGGACATCTCAGAGAAACAGCTGAAGTGCACAACCTAGCTATTCATTGCAGGAAAAAAAATAACTTGCTACACACCCATACAAAGTAAATATCTTTAAAGCTTGTAACAGTGATAGAATATATTTTCTTAATGAAGCAGATTTTTGTCAGCACTTATTAACATTAGTTAAGATTACCAAAACACAAAAAAAACCAAACCAACCAACCAACAAAAAAAAACCAACCAACCAACCAAACAAACAAAAAAAAACCAAAACAAAAAACCTCACTATATCAAACACTTAAATAATTAACTGAAAGGTAGAATACAGGCTCATTGAAAGGGTTGTGAAGCGAAGATATTTCTCAGCCACAAGCTCAGCAATTAATGTCTTTAGCATAAGGGCTGTTGGTTCCCCATCTTTCCTGTGCACAAAACTCATTGAAAGCAAACCAGCCCAACATTTAAATGATTTGTTTGTTTATGTTTGACAACTCTTTAAGTAAGCAGGAATCCAGAAAACCTGTTGGCAAAGAATTCCTTACATAGCTGTTATAGTAAGGAATTACATTACAACAGTAATATTTCAGGAACCATATTGCACATACATTTATTGACTAGTCATGTGCACGTAGCAGTCCATTTTGTGTCCTACATAGAAAGATTGCATATGCATAACAAATATACATTTGTAGTTCCTTCTGAGTGTAGTATAAAAAGATTGAATGTAAAGCAAATTCCTTGCAAAAACATTCACACATTTTATCCCAATTTTGTTTTATACCATACCCTAGAATAATTTTACTTTCATCCCTGACATCTTGCAGCCTTTCAGCAGAGGATAAAAGCTAACACATCCCTAGTTCACCAATCAAACACAGTTCTTTAAGCAAGCCACAGAACTAGACCCTGAAAAAAAAAGAAAAAAACACAACAACAACAACAACAAAACCTCACTAAAATGACCCTGTTGATTGCAGCTATCAGGGAGTTACAAAGAGATAGAAAGCTTCCTAAATTATCTGAGATTAAATGTAAAGATAATTAATACTTTGACTTAGGTAACGAATAGGAATTCAACAGAAAGATGTTGTGTTTTCCATTAACTCTTCTACAACAGAGAAGTGGCTGCATGTTTAATCAGATGTAGATAATGCACAGCAAATTCTAGATAATGTAGAAAACATCTCATTTGAATGTGAAAAAAAAAAACCATAAACCAGCATAGAAGGTCCAAATCAAAGTTTTGTGGACAGCCAAGCCCCGTAAGAGTTTCCTCATTTCCTCTCAGATCATAATTTAGAATAACTCTTTAATGAAGGTACAAATGATCTCTACCCTGATTACTGACACTTGTGTTTGTGACCATATTGGAGATTATATTTTCCATGTCACCATGAGTCTGTAGTGCAATGGGTAGCCAAAGGCAAGAGAATTCAGGAAAATTCTAGGGAAAAGAATGGCTTAGGCTAGAAGCAGTGAATGTTACTAAATGAGACTGCCAGATGTAGCAGCTTTGAAAATTTGATTCACCGTCCTGCTGAGCCTGACAGGTTTTTGTCAGACAGGTATCATAATAGGAATACAGAAGAAAAAGTAATTTCAGGAGCATTAAAAGGACTGTATCACAAAGACAGCATTCATTCTTTGCAAAACCAGCATAGAAGTATGAGGCAGTCAGGAGAGGTCACTTTATAGGTATTATATTTGTCAAGGTTGTTTGCCCAAGGTATTGAGACTTCACAGGTAAAGGACACATAGATGGGTAGATGATCTACGAAAGGTTCCTTTTGATTACTAATTCTCCATTCTTACTGCTAAAAATACTACCATTTTGGCCTCAAGGCACTATTGTAGTTGCTTAACTTGGCCATAGATTCTTGAAAAGAGAAATTATACAAAGGATGCAGTCACACCTGAAGTCGGCAGAGTTTATAAGCTACTGTGGCATGTTGGATGGAAGGAATTGCGATATTACCATTGTGAGTTATAGGTTCATGGTATTCTTTATCCTTTTAGAACTGAAATCCATGTTTCCTACTTCCCATGACAGTGACAGAAACTTAGGTGTTAGCATAGTTAGGGACGAAGGCCTTGCTGCTGCATTACACAAGCAAGCACTGCAAGTACTCCAAGGACACAAGCAGGAATGAAAAATTAAATTAAGAGCAAAAGAATAAAAAGGATAACCTTCAGTTAGCTCTGAAAAAGTGAACACCCCTACACAGCAGTGGTCTTGTTCAGTATTGCATAAAACATAGATCCACATGAGGTAGTGATCCTCCCTCACATGTGTGCCAAGCAAACAAAAGAGGCAAGCTCCCTTTTATTTGCTATTTTACAGACTGGTTATCTCCTGGGAAGTAGATGTTGCCAGCTTCCAGCTATTAGGTAAGAACACATCTAGTTGCACTCTGTAATAGGCTTTCCTGATAGGGCAGGTTTCTCTGAACCTCAAGAAGTAGGTGCTACGGAAAAGCAGAACTTACGTGCACATAGTGTTTTCTTCTTGTTCATTCTAAATGACATTTGTGTAGAGGAAAGTCAACAGTCGGCCTTAGGCTTTGTACATCACCCTTCAGAGCTACACCCGTTTCTACCAGCTGTATCAGATCATCCAGGTGAGATTAGACACTTACTAGATACCATAACAAAAAACATGATTAAATTATGCAGACTTGTGCTTTGTCTCATTTGTCAAGCATCATTTCAGGGTTTCTCTATGCTGTATGTCCCTAGGTTTGAAATCCTCACATAATAGGTGAGATATTCCACAAGGGTGCATCAAGTTGAAATAAAGTCAAAGACTAAAAAACTCTCATGGGTGAACTCTTTTGTTAAAACACTGAAAAGTGTATTTTGTTTCGTTGATTTAACCTTTCATTTTTCCTTCTAAACAGCAAAGGTTTTAAGTTGAGTTTTGTTACCGTCAGGGAAAAAAGCTTAGATTACAGATGCATATTTTTCCTAAAAGTTATACTAATAAGAGTATATTAAGGCATATCGGTATAAGCTGCCAACAAAAAGTTACTAGCAAAGTTTCTAAAGGGGTAGATATGCAACCAATTCCTTCATACACTAACAGCATCAAAGCCAAACACAGAGAGGAATGGAAACTGTGCTTTCACCTGTAACAAAAAATACTGCTTGTAAGTGCTACAGCACCTGCTCTGCTATCAGCATGGTATATCTTTCTGTCAATATACTACCTGTTTCTTCTGATATGACTAGCATCCCCTCTTTTGAGCTCTTGGCACGTGGACAGATTACTTCTAGATTTAATGTGGTTTTATTTATCTCAAAACTTTGCTTTGACTAATACATCTGAAAAATAATACAGTTGTATCATACAATGTTTCTTCTTTCCAGGCAAATTAATAAATTTGCCAAAAGCCTGTCTGTGGAGTACTAGAGATTGCAAAGGGCACAGGGGTACTCTAGCCATGTTCTCTCTGCTGATAACACCAATATTCATCACCTGCCTTGTTGCCTGATCAAGTGACTGTTCACCTGACAGGCATTTATTAGGGAGGAGGACTTAGCACAGAATCCTCATACTGTAGTTCACATCATCACATCTCAGTCAATTGGATTTGGCTTGGCCACACAAGGACATCAAATATGAGATTTTATATCTGAATACATTTATAGAGATGTATTAAAAGACGGTAATTTACCATGACAATAATTGCTTTATTCTTATCATCCAATAAGCATTAAAAGGTTCATTTTTATCTTCAAATTATAGTTTTCTTTATTACAGTTGAGAAAAAAATGTCAATAATTGCTTTGCTGCTTAGTATTTTTAAGACCAATTGACATTTGAGTTGAAGAAAATTAAGAAGTGCATTCTAGGAAGGTTGTCAGGTACATTAAACACCCCGAATAGTTCTAGTAGCTCTAATATATAAATTTACATATATAATCTTACCACTGAAAAGCACATTTTAAAACTAATATTTGATTTTCCTCCTTCTACACGTCTTGTGGTTTCATCCAAGATGAAATTTAGCATGAGAAATTGTTCTATGATGAAATAGAGCATCACTTAAAGTGTGCACACCAGTTAGAAAGATGAAATTCTTCTACTTCAAAGAAATGCATGTTCTATTTAGACTTGTATTTTATCACACTGGGCTTGGATCTTAAATATTCATTTTGATTATGTATTATTTCACTGATTTATTCCCTCATTAATTCAGTCCCATAGTAATGTGACCAACTTCAATGGATATATTTAAGCTGTTACATACATCTTATCTCTTTGTGCTGCACCAAATTCCTCCATCAAAATAGTTAATTAAGAAAGAAAATAAATTTTCTCTTAATCTTGCACTAAAGCATAATTTTTTCTTTGAAAAAAATACAACTTAATTATGAAAATGAATCCATGAATTGTATGAAGACATGGATAATATGAGAAATGAGCATAACAAATGAAAAGTCGACATCGTACTCATGTTTGATTTAATACATCAAAATGAAGCAAGAGTGTGTCTAGAGATCTCACTGGTCATATAGTCTCAGAGATGTATAATACCCTACTGAGGGTCGATAAGAAGATAAAAAGAGATATATCAGTTTTGCTTCTTAATCATTTGTTAAAGTCTGTTTATTGTTTGCATTCATTTTGGTGTCTTAAGGCAGTGCAGTACAAAAGGACTCAGGACCTCCGAATTTTTTCTCCTTCTCATGATTTTCAAAGAATCTAAAGGAGTTAAGTTCTCTTATCTCAGTGGAACTGATGATCTTTTAGTCCCTTGCTTTCTCGGGTGACTTTGAAAATCCTGTGTCCTTTCTCTGATTTTTCATTTATTGAAGAAAACATAAAATTTACTTAACTGGAGTATTCAATATGAAAAATGTGTGCACATTGCTGAAAGATGATGTTGATGTGAATATGATCACAGGAAAATGTGGTTAGATTCAAGAATACAGCAGTGATAATTCAACTGCTTCCTAGAAGAATGTAAGATTGTTCAAAAAATCATCCACTTTTTCCACTACCAAAAATGGAGAAGACTATATGGCTTTATCTTACAATAAATATAATGCCATCGAAATTACAGCCAGTTAAGTCACTGAAGGAAATTTTGGTTGGTTGGTTGGTTTGGTTTCTCTGTTTTCTTCCTTGTGGTTCTTTTCTGACTCAGTCACCAACAACAGCAACAAGACAGTAAAAGCATTTACATAAAGTCCACATTTTCAGGAGCAGCAAGTACTATAAAGTTCTATCTGTGTCACAGCTGTGGCCAGTGTGACAAGCTGGAATATTACAAGGATAGGTTATCAATGAAAAATTATATTTCATATCACAAAGAAAAAAAATGTTACATAAAGGACAACACATACTTAGTAACTCCCATTTCTGTTCTCAGTCTAATTAACTTACATATTCATGATAGAGAATTCCAGGCATGGCTAATGCGAACTACTTTTTAATTACTTGAAAGTATCTATGATTGACAACACTTTCATCTATCAATTAAAAAATCCTCAACACTTCTGCTAAAGTGTCTACAGTTATTCAATATATATTTCTTATAGTGCCATGACTATTTTTTGAGTTCCTGTATTTGGGATCTTTGCTGCCTTCTTCTAAGGAAATAAATGCCTGCTACCTTTTTTTTACACAAAAAATGAAATAATCAGGATATTCTAGTGATTTATTAACAAATTTGTCTAATTGTTTTGTTACTATATGCCTTTATTACTTGTAAACCTTGGAATTAGGCTTGAGAAGACATATATAAAATAAATAATATAATTGCATATTGTGTCAGTATTATGAAGGTGAATGAAAATAGATAGCATCTCAATTGAATACATTCATTGTTATGGGCTCGAACAGAAATCTAATAGGTATAGAATACTGCCACAGTTTGGCTAGATAATACAGTTGCAGATAATAGTTTTATCCATCTTAGAAAAGCTGCAGGAGAGCCATGGAGCGTCTTCAAGGTCAAACGTAAACTTGACATCTTATACTGCAATGTCAGAAAATGATACATCACAGCTATAAATTTATTAGTGTGAATAAAATCTTATATGGTATTTGCATTTTGAAAGCAATATGGAAACATTAACTCCTTAATTCTCAAAAAACCCTAGCAAGTTTGTTAAATACAATACAGTAGAACAGATCATGGGAATGGAAAAAGAAGGAAATTAAATTCACAGTTATGGAAAAAAACCTACATAAGAACTGAATTAAAGATTTTCCATGTTTCTTATGTATATGCAGTTCATAAGTACACACTGAAAAATTTCTATCAGATCAAAACAGCAAAAGAAGGAACTGCATGGCTATATAAATTCCAAATGCCTTGGGATCTGCTATTACTGAAGAGAACTTTGCAGTCTTTTAAATGTAAAAGTGAATACAAGAATGAAGATCATAAAATTAAATTTAAAATGGACTGACAATTCTGTTGAAGATCTCTGTTCTGTTAGAATGAGACATTGCAGTTTCCTACCTTTCTTAATGTCTTGGGCAGACATACTTTTTAAATGAGAGCTAGTTAGGAAATTCATCCAATAAGGGTCATGACACATCCCGTAATATATATTAGAAGCAGTATCTTCACCCCGCTAATTTAAAAGACACAGCAATTTTCTTAATTCTGTCATAGTTTCAACAGTAGTGGAGGGCTAGTCATATGGTATTCCAGATCTGTTTTACTCTATCTTTTCAACTGTCCTAGACAATGGGTGCCTCCCATTCTCCATTAGGTAAAATTGACACCAACACATAAACGCCTTGATTGTCCTGCCCCAGGATTTTGCTTTACACTACCTTTTGGTATCTAACCTTACATTACTGACAAATCCTTATTCCACTGACAAGTCCTCCCTCCATCTCAAATCCATCTTTGCCCAGGACAGTGATTTGTTATACAATGTAAGGTATACAACCTTAAAAACAATTACTTACACCTTTGTTGCCCTGGCACAGCTTCTTTCAAGATACATTTTGAAGATAATTCAAGAGTGGAAAATCCAAAGTTTATGGAAAATGTAGTAATGGGATTTACCTCATATCTAACTTCTCATGTCTACAGCACAGGTCTCTGTCTTTGAGACAGTTATACAAACTCCATAGCAAATAGATAAGTAGATAACTACTAGGACACAATTTGTCTCGTGTTAATGTGGAGTCATCAGATGAATATTGTCTCAGATGCACCTATCACTTTCTATTCTCTCTAAATGGAGTTCAGAATGATTCCCTGTCTACTCTGTAGACATGTCAAGTCGAATGAGATTAATCTCACCTTATATATCTGTACTAAAAAGAATGAAAATACTTCTTTGCCTTCCATACACTGGAATGGTTTCCTCTTCATATTTTGTAAGTTTTCCCAGATAATGTTTCTTAATTTACGTAGGTTTGGTTAAGAGAATTGTAGAGATAGGGGTTTTATGTTTAATTTTAACAATTATGTTCCTTGAATTTCAAGTAGAATCTTTTTTGAATATAAGTACATGACAGTTTCTAGACATGTTGCACAGTGGTGCGGTCTCTTAGAATTTCCTAGAAAATTTTTCAGAAGTAAAAGTTAGTGGAGAACAAGACCTTAAAAAACTACTGAATGTCACAGTAATTTAGAAATTCACTTTCATATCTCCTTTGCAGTATACCTCAAAAGTCTGATTCAAATAAAAATGGCTATCTCAATGGACTTTGACATTAGACCTAGAGTAATTACAACAGGTGCCACAAAGTTTTATGTTGTTCTATTTACAGAATAAATCAGTGGATCTGTGTATACACAGTGAAAAAAAGTCTATATTTTTGTACTTTATGTTGCAATAAAATTGCTTAGAAAAATTAATTTAAAGTAAATAAAGAAAAATTAATATTGAAACAACAAACAACAATTCAAATACTAAATGGAGGAAATCTGACCTATCTCAAATGTTAGATATATATCACGAAATGGCAATCTATGGCATCCACCAAAGCAACAATTTCAACTGTGAATCCTTTTAGTACAACAAAAACCCTATGAAGTCAGAGGTCAGTAGTCATCTACTAACTATTCAAAGCTATAGAATACAGAAAAAAGTTTTTTAACAAAGTAAAAAATTGCTGCAAAAGACAAAAACAGATTAATTTGGGAAAACAAAAGTTTCTACATCTTCCCCAACAGCACCTACTGGGAATAGCTGATGTAGGCATCCCTTTTATGCAATGTAATCACAACTTATTAACTCTGCCCTAGTTAGATCAGAGCTAGCTCCACACTGCTAAACCTACCAAGCCGAAAACTACTGAGCAATCATTTTGATCACGTTACCTGTACTCACTACTCATTTTTTTTATAACCAGAACACACTTTAAACCTTAGTAGACTAATATTTTCAAAATCTGTCAGCTATTTTTATGAGGTACTGGACAGAGCTCAGAGAAGGGCAACGAAGGTGGTGAGGAGTCTGGACACCTTATCACTTTTTACAGCTACCTGAAAGGAGGTTGTAGTGTGGAATGTGTTGGTCTCTTCGCCCAAGTAACAAGTGATAGGACAAGAAGAGATGGCCTCAAATTGTCCCAGAGGAGATTTAGATTGGATATNACGATGAATACACTACACAATAACTAGCACTTAGCTCTATCATTTAATACCTTTTTAGAAGGAAAACTGTGAGTAATCTAAAGTCCACATCAGGTATTAATAAGTATCATATATAGCCAACCTTCTTTCTTTAGTGTGAATATAAATGTCTCATTGTCCTCAGCATGAAGCATAAGGCTCTCTGGCCTTAGTCCATCCAGTTAGCAGATCTATTTGACATTTGAAACATGCAGAAGGTTTCAACTAGTAAATATTATAGATCTTTAATCTGGAGTGAAGTAGCTGTTTAAGTGTCATCATGCATTTAAAACCTGCATCTCTTATATGAATTTCTTTTCTCTCCCTCTCTCTTTTTTTTTTTTTTTAAATTCCTCAATTAGGAAGCTCAGATTAGAGAAACATAACCAGGTTCATAAAACCAGAGTGTTTCTTCTAGAACAGCAACAAAAGAAAAAGTCTGTTTCTGTCCTAACATTTGGCTTGGATGAAACACTCACTAGGATTGACCCAGACTTGATCACGGAGAGGTTTATACTTTTGGAAACTAAGTATTATAAAAAGGACCATAATGTTTCAGTGTTTCAGCACCAGTTGCTCCTGCAGACTAGGAAAACAAAGGCTTTAAGAAAGCATTTAGTATTGGAATTTGTAAAAAAAAAAAAAAGAAAAAGAAAAATTTTAAATACTTGCATGCTGCTTTGCTTCTTGTATAACTGTTACTTGAGCATATTAATGTCTTTACAGCATAGTCTTGAATATGGTGCTTTGATCACCTATTCCACCCACAGTAAAGACCCCCTGCAGAAAACTTATAAATCACTCATTTAAAATTAACATCTCCCACCAAACAGAAATAATAAAAGGTATTTGCTGATTTCCTATCTAGGGTCTATGAGGAAAAAGAAAATCTAGCTTCAGCCATTTAAGCTAAAGCTGGATTTAACAAGCATAGATCTACATGAACTAGTGATATCTGAAGAGCCAAGGCTCAATTAATTGCACTTAACAATTAGACTGAGTGTACTTCATTTCGCAAAGCATTTGCAATTTCATACCACAGACTGTTACGCAAGGAAACTATGGAATGATCTTTCTGATCTTTGGATAGGAAAAGAGTAATTTCCAGCTGATAGGGTTAATCTAAGAAAGAAGAATTCCTGGGCACAAACCCACATGCAATCCAATTTCTGCCTTGTCATTCAAGTCCTTATATTTCACATCCTTTCTGTAGCTAGTGATAACTAAGGATGCAGTTTTGCCTGTAATAGGAAAATCTTTCCCTCTCTGGGACTAGGTTGACCATGACCTATGCAACTATTGAAAAAAAATAAAAATAAAAAAAACCCAAACACTTCTACATGATAACATTACTCCTATAGAGGAGTGATAGTGAAAAAAATGCAGCCACTTTCTCTGTAGCACCAATTCACTGAACAAACTCTGAAAAAATTATATTTTCATTGGAAAAGCAGGAAAGTGTACAAATGGATATTTGTCATTCTGTCTGAGTAAGTTAGGCTGAGAAGTAAAAATAAAATCTGAATTTATCACTGAGGTATTTTATGCAGACATTATTGTTGAAAACATCTTAGACTATGTTGCTTTTTGCAACGATAAAATTTGTTGTAGAGTAGGAAGTTAACATTTACAGTCAGTGTATCATGGTCACAAGCATCTGTAAACACTCTTCAAAATGAGACCTAAGTGGTAGCCATTGTTCTCACTATCAGCTTTCCTGGCAATAGGTATCTGTGTTTGCACTGCCTGTACATACCATCACGTAAACTCAGAACTCTACTATAACCATCTTCTGGAAAAATGAAGTAGAAATGGTAGCAATGCAATACTTGTCTCTTTCTTGATCCTGACTACAAGTTCCAGGTATGCTATTATTTTGCTACACGGAAAAAATGTGTATACTTAGGCCCTCCCTCGAAGGTGCATTGTCCCGACTTTCAGAAATCAATTAGACATTTATGTGCATGTTGAAACCCACAAAATTCTAGGAAGCAGTCAAACATTTGAACATAGTATATTGTTGTATTTTAAGAAACTGTTTCTACATCATCATCATTATCTTTCTAAACTGATAGTTAGCTTTTGTTTCTGACCTCTTCCACCATATTTTCTGCATAGTTCGGTGCTGCATGATTTTGATTCATATCTGAGTATGTCTTGTATATGTATAGTGTGCATCTTGCACAGCTTTCGCTTCCAATATAGCCTTGTAAACTTGCTCCAAAGAATGATTTATGCAAGGTATAAAAAGTGCTACATTCACATCTGAAAATTATACAATAATATTGTTCTCCAAGGAGCCGTAAACAGATCTGAGTCCAGTTTGTGCTATGAAAAAAGAAATATGAACCTCACTGGGACTTTTAATCACAATATGTTGGCTCTGAATTGAAGATCCATTTTGTATCACATCCCCCTGGAGTAACAAAAATCTGCTTGTTTACAGAAGTTAATTTAAAACTTCTAGCAGAAAAAAAGGATACTGAAGCTGTTGCCCATCTTCTAATCAAACTTGGTCTTAGTCCGGACAAAAGCCAATATGCATTGTTGTGCTGCATTTTAAAACCAATTGTTCAAAACCATAGTTACTATGAAATACCTTTTCCATGTTCCAAGATTGTTAGGAAATACTCTCATAGAACTGGGAATAATTTTATTCTGCACAGTCTTCCGTGGACATACAGAAAAGTGTAAATTAAATTCTCATGTGGTCTTACTTTTCCATCAGTGGGTTCAGTCTCAGATCTGCACTGGTAAGTTTACTTAGTTGCAACAAAAAAGAAGTGAAGCCACCAGAAACTTAATTCTTCAGCATTCTTCTTCTGATTTTATTAAACGGTGTACCATCCAAAAAAGTCTGACAAAATATCATTCACAATGTCACTCCATGTAACAAAGAGAGGCTGTTGAGATTTTTCTAATTAAAAAAAATTGAGATGGCATAAACCTCAGTAAATAATCTCTAATTTCTCTGAATGATATTTGTACTTTTGGGTAAGCCTTGAATTAAAAAGTTACGGAGCTAGATTATACTTAAGACTTTTGCTGACTATAAACAAGATAATCAGCTAGAAGGCAATGCTATGGATTTCTGTATGATCCTCAAACATTTTTTTGACAATTGGACGATTTTTACATAATTGATGGAGTATGGCAGATGATTTCTGACTCACACTAGGATTGCAGATGTTGGAGTGAAAACCATAGTGGATTGGAAATACGGAGTGAAGTGGGACAGTTTTTCTCTAAGATAGATATTGGTCATTGTTCTGAAGGATTTTAATGGTAATGTAAGAGGAATAATTTTATTTTAAATCATGCTTATGGCTGAAGAGGTGCTTCAGAAATAATTCTATGCAGAAAAGGATTGTTCTTAATCTGTGTTGTGACAACATACTCACACGTATACCATATTTTATACTTAAATATGTATGTTAGTTACTGTTTGCTAAACTCTAATTGGTACTTGTCCTGATCTGTCACTGTTCAAACCCAAATCTACTAGATATATACATTCAGACATATGTGTGGAAATCACTGGTCCATGCTCTCATATCCGACAACTGAGATCTGAAGTTCGCACTGCTGCATTCACAGCTGTGCAAGACTGAATTTGTTTGAAAGCACAGGACATCAGTTGCCCTGTTTGTATTTGTTGCCAGAAACTTAAATGCTGTATTATACAAATCAACGGCAAGCAAAGGACTTTACTTTAAATTTCTAATATTTTGATTTCTCTGTTTTGCTGCTTCTTAGACCCTCTTTGTATTTTTTCGTACATAAAATGCTTAAAAATATTTTTTCTCAACCTTATTATCTGAGAAAACTTGCAGAAGTCAGAGGATAAAAGAAGAGTGAAATCTTAGAGAACTTCAAAACTACATATACTTACAAAGATCTCAATTATATAGTACTGTACAACTCAAATCCAGCAATCCATCCAATAATGGCACAATGATAGATTCAAGAGGAACTGAGTTAACTGTAGTCAAGTAGGAATAGTCAAAAGTTAGAATAGTCAAAATTTGAAGTTTCATACTTAAACATATATCTTAATGCTTTAATGTTGGGGGGGTTGTGTTTAGAAATTTTTGTTAGCAATCGTGCAGCAGAATTTTGGAAATAATTACTTAATCTACTGTTATATTACTTCATCACTTGCTTAATGTGTCTAATTATTATGAAGCTATTATCATATGACAGTCTAGTAACATTCAAAATCATTACCTTCCTCTGTTTATACAGTTTCTAAATTTGTACTGTCTTCATTTGATCAAGCATAGCTAACATGATTAATTTCTACCATCAAGATAAACCATCGCTGAGGTCAAGGGCCTTCGACAGAAGATTTTAAATCAACGTTATAAAATAACTGCTGATATTAACATTAAAAAATTATATACTACTTTAAGTACTCCTGATAACATTATGAGTAATACTAGAATAATGTTAGCATCTAAAATGAAATAAAACAGCTGAATTAGGTTTCTAAAATTTTAAACAAATCTGAATACCTATCTCTCTATCACAGAAACTACTGCCACAAAATGGTAAAACAGTCTCCATATTAGCTATTGTGAACAGTTCTGTCAGGTCTACAATTCATATAGAGTACAGTAGGTTGTTGGATCATGCTCATTTTGATTTTAAAATGCAACTTAGAAAAACTTCCAAGCTAAAGTAGAAACTAAAATTTCTAGACTCATTACATTTTAATTGATGCTTTATTTTCTGCATCAGATATTACCCATAAAGGCACTTCAGCAATAAATTTTACCTTATTCTGGGCTCTTAGAAAGAGAATGTAAGCTGAACTTCTGAACTTTTCTCTATAATATAATTTCATGTTTGTATGTTGTTATTCTGTTTTTGGAGGAGTATGAACAATTTCAGAACAAATGTAAGAAATATAGGATAGTACAGGCATACATGTCTTTTACAAATATTTTCATCATAAATGAACTTTAGATAAAAGGGCACATCCTATCGTATTACAACATAGTTCAAGAACGTTTTTTTAATGAGATCATATTGAGCATAACTTCACTTGCTGTCTTTCTATTAATTATAAAATTTAACCTCAGTTTATATATTCACAGTAACTTCACTAAGCTTATCTTTTTCTTTTTGCCTGCCGCCATGTGCTCAATAAAATCAGTCCCAGTGCCAGAAAGCACATGCTTTTTTCAGAGATACCAATATGAAAGTCAAGTAGACTAGGATGCTTTTAAAAATTTGAAAATAAGCCAAACTGCCACGAGATAACTGCATTTCATTAAAGTGATTTTTATTCCAAAATGTGTTATTCTTTTGCCCAATTGCTAACAGTATTATTGCAAATGATCTGATCATATAGGCAGGACAAAATATATCACAAGTCATAATGTCTGTCAAAATAGAAGATGTATGCATTTTTTTTAATTAGAGAGATTGGATTGAGAACGAAAGATTTGTTCAAAGATTGTGTTCTGAAAATGCACTGAGGTGGTTACCTTAAGGGGCATAAAGTCTGTTTGAGAGCTGACTAGAAACCAGTCAACTGAAGAGAAACAAATATAAATTTGGTAAAAGCATTCAATGTTATCACTAGATTGGTTCCCTGATTTCTCATTCAAACAGGACTATGACTTCCACCAAGCAGTATCTATTGTTGTCAGTGCTGCCCTCTTTCCTTTCCTGATTTTTACATTCATCTCAATTATTCTTTAGATTTATCAAACGAAAACGTGACAAGGAGGCTATTTGCTCCTAAAAATAACTTATCTGAGGAAACGAGGGTACAGCAATGTTCGTACCTGCTCTTTTTTAATGAAGCATGCCTACAATTTAATCTCAGCACAGACTGACATTCTAATGCTAAAATAATGTTAGTATTTATTAAGTAATTCTAACTTCGCTAATTCTAATTTCTTAATGTTCTTTGTTTCTCAATACTTAATTCGACAGAATTTTTTGGGGGGGTTGGTTTTGAGTATTTTTAACTAAATATTTAATATACATTGGCTGGTCTCCAAGGATTTCAAGTATACAAACTATGCTTATTTTAAATTGAAACTGGGCTGGAGGGAGGCAGGCAGAGGCAGAAAAGTAAATCAGTCCTGAATGCAGAATAAAGCTCTCAGAGAATCTGAGGATTAGGGGATAGATGACTAATGTGGAGGACCCATCACTGGTAGAGAAATATAGATCAGTTAGTAACCAAAGAGAAAATGAAGTGTTGAATGAATTGGAAGTGTAGTTTACTTCTAGGAATAAAAAATACAAACCTTGCTCACAGCCTTGAGGGCTCTTATAATGGAAAAGAACAATTCTGAAAAAGATCTAAAAGCAAGAGAATAGTGAACAGAGGAAAGTGGTAAAGAATCAGTTATGCCTGGAGTTTTCATAGTGACACAGACAAAGGAATTAACAAAATCTTTTGAAGGCATATAAATAAACTGGGAGGCCATGTTTCCTCTGTGTTTTACTCAAATATAGCTGTCATCAAAATTCTATACCTATAGCACAAAAAAGATGTGTAGAAGATGGACAAATTTGGGAACACCAATTCATCTGCAAAATTATTAGGTATATTCATAAACTAAACAGTATTGAAAATTGTGTTATATTATTTTAGAATTTAATTTAAAAATGACTACAAATATGTGAAAAAAAGGGAAAACTTTAATTCTAGTGTTTCTTGTATCTTTTAAAAATAAACTGGAATTCTATCAATGAATAACTGGGTAACCTAGACATAATGACTGCAGCATTTTAAATATAAATAGAGTATAAATATCCGTTTAAAAACATTATCTTTCAGTTGAATGTAAAATATTTATTTATTAATATTAAATATTCAAAATATTCCATGGAACTGCCTTTTTCATAGCTTTCAGGGATTCTGAATAAACAAAAAAATATAAAATAAATTTATTCCTTTTTATATGATTCACTTTTATACTAAAATGATTACCAGGATGATACATTTATTCCTCTAATTTTTTTAAAACTTACAGCAGACCACCACAAAGTCCCTTTTTTATTAGCCTTGTCCACAATAAAAGAAACTGCAGGAGAAATTTTAACAGATCTACAGAATTTTGAGATAAAAAACCTCAATAACACAACAAGCTCTTGGCTATACGCTGAACACTACATCTATTTGATATTTGCTGACTAAGAATTTAGGATTTTCACTGTCAAAGTTGCTTCACTCCAAAAGCATGGTTTCTTCTAAAAAAAAAGTCAACAGAATTATCCGTTGGATTGCTTTTCTACTATAATTTTAAACCACAATGTGCACTGCTTGTGTAATTGCATTTCTTTAATTTTAAAACAAACAAATGAACACAAAGATTATAAGTTTATCATCCTATTTTCGTTAATCTAATATTTTGGCAAAGTCTTTGTATTATTCAAATTTACGAAATCACTCCTGTTCACTTCTTGCAGAGCACTGAGACACAAAAGCACTCTCACGTGCTTTCCTTACTTGCGGTGGGGTCGGAGCAGGGTTTTGAGAATCATCAGTCTTGTGTAACAGGAGCCATTGTTGAAGGCATTACAGTTACAAAAGTGGTAAAGAAATAGGGTAGTGATAGTAAATTTAGAAAGCACCAGAGCAGGCTTTGTTTGAGGCAGTGAAGCGTTGCAGCAATATCACAAGGTACCTTCCTAGGTGCATGAGTTGCTCTGTGTCTAAATCCTGTAACACTCAGTAGTAATGTAAGGGTTAAGAAAAGACTGAAAAGAAAAGGTGTCGTCAGTCATCATCGGTGAGATAGGTGTGTCTTCCATAAATCACAACAATACATAAATAAAAGATCCTATGGGTCCAGTATGTTAGAGTACCTGCTTTAATTGAAGTGTATAGTTTTGACAATATCCTAAAATCATCAAGATAGATCACAAAATCATCACAACTAATCACAATGAGTATTTTCTGTCTACTCCTAAACTCTTTGTTCTGTACTGGTCACAAACGCAATGTTCGCAACCAGTAGGATTCCTGCTCTGAGTTTTTGAAAGAAACCCCAGCTAAAACTAAGGCCCCACTGCACCAGACAACGTGCAGTTACAGTCCTTGTCCTGAAGCCTTTATAATGTAATAGAAAACACAATAGTATTTCGTGTTATCAGAGAGGTTCCTGAGATCTACTCTACTTTAGTCTTATACAAGAGCTAACAAATATTCATTCAGAACAGATTTTAATGTGTGCTAAGAATTCTGGTAATTTACTTAACGAAAAAAAGCTCTTGAATGGCTTAGTCAAATTTAGAAAGAATCTAGCTTTCTGGAAAGTTAGGTCTAATAAATCAGATTGCTTTATTTATGTATTTTTAATAACAAAATACCCTTAGTTGTGTTCTTTCTTAAGGGTATAAATTTACTAAAATACTAGTACTGAAAACATCATATAAGCACTTATTAGCAAACCCTCCCATTAAAACAAATGATTTACATACAATGTAAAGAACAGATCTTTTCCATTTCTGCTATTACAAACCACTGTTAAAGAAAAAATGTCTTGTGCAAACTATGTCAGGTAGGTGTCAAGTTTATTGGAAAAGTACAGAAAGAAAATTTTTGTGATCAGAATTTTTAGTTTATCTTACAGTCTCCAGAAATAAACTGTGATCTAATGGCTTACATAACGCAGGTGAATAATAGTTCCCATTTCCACCACATTAATGGGAAATTAACATTTAGAGAGCCCCCTGCTCATCTTAGGACCCTGCAGTTCTGAAACATTCTTATTACATAACCAAATTGTTTTCTGAAAATTTTAATTTCACTTCCAGTGCCACCCCAATAGCAGATCCAGGCCCAGTTTCAGCATATCTCCTCTATAGATGTTCTCTTCTGTTACATTTCCACAAAAATGACAAATAATAACTGCCTTTGATTGTTTACTTTTGAGGCCATATGGTGAGACACCTCGTAATACTGAGAAACTGGCAGATATTTGCCATCCTAATATAGCCGCTGTCTATTGGAAAAGCTGCTCAAAATATGTTCTCTTTCATTTCTTCTTTCCCTTCTCCTAGCATTTTTGACAACACTGTCCTGAATAGATTAACATACTGTAAGGGCTTGTTGCATTTTTTAAAAAATGAAGAAAACAAGACAAAACTCAAGAAACTATTCTGAAACCAGCAAAATTCTGGTATCTATCCCTCTCAAATTTAATATAGTCAGAGGATGAGTACAACACAGTCTATTATATTCTTGTTCAAATGATGCATAAACTAGAATTTGCCACACTCCACAATTCATCACCCATCCTTAAATGATTCCATAAAACCCAAAACATTTAAACAATCTGAGTATGTGTGGCAAAAGAACGTATTTATTTCTCCTTTTAATCTGAATCAAGACAGAATTGCTGTTTGAATTTTGAAGATATTCAGCAAATGCCAAAATCTTACATCTATAAAATAAAGGATTTTTTTCTATGGGTGGTCTCACTTCCATTGTGAAGAGTCAAAAAGATTTAAAAAAAAAAAAAAAAAAAGTGTAGTTTTTATAACTTTTTTAATCCATTGCAAGCTTAGATTTTGAGTGAGAAGCTATGGCCTGTCTGTATTGTATTAATTTTTTTAGAAGAGTAACTATGTGATATAATATTTGCTGCCTGTAGCAGTATAACAGAAAAAAAAAGACTAACATCAGACAGTGTCTACTATAAATATCTAGTGTTTTCCTGAAATGCTGCTGAAAGCTTTACTGAAATAATATAACTTTTTTTCATTTTTAGTTTTAGAAATAAAATTAATTGCATACACCACTGCGAGCCAGCATGATGCATGCAACAAAAATGAGAATAAATTTCTTCAGGGACCTGTAAAGAGGACAAAAGAGAGAAGTATCCTCCATCTGAAATATTTTCTGACAAGTAGTTGTCGGTAGTGATGTATTTGATTACTCTTTAACAAATCAAGTCAAATAGTTGTAAATAATCTAGTTTTTGGGAAATAATTAAGTTTTCAGTATGACTTTTTAAAGTTTATATGATGACACCTCTGATGATCTGTTGGCCTCTTTTCCACCCTAATCTTCCCCCATAGTTTTAAATATTCTGACTAATTTTAAACAAATCTGACAGAATAGAATTATACAAAATAATGATATTTTGTAACTTTTTTTTTTTTAAAAAAGGCAACCAGATAAAGAATTGGTCACTAACAGGGGAACAGATGTAGCATATAGACCTTGGTAAACGGCTGACAGTTCACACAAAAAAAGAAACACCTTATAAAGAACCCACAATGGAAAATATTTCAACTGGAACTTACAGAAAACCCTAGGAATTTTAGCTTCAGTACCTCTGGTGTTCACAGAACACACTGGAAATACAATTCATTTAAATATTTTTTATTCTCTTCTTCTATATGCAGTGAATCATTCAGTGAATTTTATCTTTGTACTGTGGCAAATTGTCTAGTCCAATTACAAAAATATATTTATTTCAGCATGAATGCATTACTTTGTAATATATTTTGGCTAGCATCAGTGCTGGTTCACTACTACTAGTAACCTCTGAATATTCAAAACTTGAAGAAATATGCATTCAAAGGAGGAAAGAGACCACCTTAAGTAATTTAAGTCTTAAATATTTTCAGGTTCTTATATTTTCATGAGTGCCCATCTTTTTTTTTTTTTTTAAGGCAAAAAAAAACAAAAAAAGCAAACCAAAACACAACACAAAACATAAAACAAACCAGAAAGGTCAGGTGACCTTCACCCTAGAAGTGATTGCTTTTCTTCTTTGTCTGCAAAGATCAGGATTACAAGCTCAAATACAGATGCCTACTCTGGACCTGTTTTGGCGAGATGGATCTCACCTGCAAATACTAAGTAGGAAAGAACTATGTTGGAAGTTTGCTGTAGGGGAGAAGTAAATATTTCATTTAAGCAACTGAAGCATGTTACTACTATTTCCATGCCTGCTACATACTGTCTCTCTGTAAAACATAACACTTCGGAGAAAGGAATGAACTGACAAGTTTGTCTGAAATGAACAATAAACAGTAAAATAGTCTAACCAAAACCTCCATTTTTCAATACCCAGTCATCACCAGGCAAATTCATACCTAACTCTCTTGAGTCCTCTCCTTATATTAACAAACCAAAAGACACCTCCGCAAAGGTCCCTATAAAGGTTGTCAGTAGAAAGGAGTTCACTGTAAAAGACCTAAGTACAAAAGACAGTTCATCACAACCTGACAAAAACTGACTTCCAAAATCAGGGTAAGTAAATTTAGCTAAAGTATTTTTAGACACCCTAAGGGCAGATGCTGATCCTTTGCTGTCTGCTCTGCATAAACATGGAGGTTTTCATAATGCAAGTTCTTATAATGCAGGTTTGTTTGTTTGTTTCTTGTGTTTGTTGTTTTTGTTTGTTTGTTTGTGGGGGTTTTTTTGTATTTTTTTTTTTAAATTCTCTTTTTAAAGCAATGTAACATTAACCTGCTGTCTTGTTCAGTGTGTTTACTATACTTACTATATGGCTTTACTTTATGGCTTTAGTCTAAAATAAGATGGTAATGAAAAGCTTGCATGTGATGGACAGTTTGCAAAATCTGTTGGATGTTCCCCGCTTCTTTTATGTAAGCATTTTTAACGGCTAATTATTCACATCAGAAGACCAAGAAAGACTCCCAGGCTTCAACACCCACGGACTTAATCATATGCCATAGTGATCTCTGATGCAATACGAGTGTGCTTTCGAAAGACTTACCGAAGCAAACCAGATAAATGTTTTGTTAAGTAGAAGGACCAATAGCATCCTCCTTCAGAGCAGTTATTCACTTAGTCACTTATTTCCCAAAACTTCAAAGATGTGGTTAATTTAACTACTCTATTTGTGCCATGGCAAAAACACTTTAAAAAATTGCTGAATATGAAGTGTATTATCTGTAGGTGACCCTCATCACAAATATCCAGATTAGCTCTGAAAGTAAGACAGACTCATTAGTATGAAAAAATTGCATCCTCCATTTCCTTTATTTTTACACACACACCATGTGTATAAAATGTGTACCAAGTGCTTGTACTCTATAACCGCGTAAACTGGTGAGGATGTATCCCCCAAACAGATACACAATTAGTCAGGTACCAGGAAGTTTGACTGATCCAGTCCAAGAACACTGTTTTCCTCAAGACAGAGAAAAAAAACATGTTTATTCATTCTTTTAGAGTATAAAAATTACGTCACTATGCATTGGTGTGTGCTAATAGTAATTTCCAAAAGTTTCATAAAGAAATGTTTGAAAAATGCATCCTAATTAATTACTTACAAGATTTACTTCAGTTATCTGAATAAACAATGCCAGGATTTACAATAAAACCTAAATATAAGCTATGAATTGTCATCTAATACTGCAATAGTATGCAGAACCACATAAGCAACTTGAAATTTATTATTTCTCATAGCCTTCAGGCATCTTAATGTCCTGCTACTAGTAGCAACAAATTAATTAAAAACTTTTAATAAGGTACAGTAAATTAGGAATGAAGAATAATGCAGCACTGTGTCAGGAGAGAAGAATTAAATAACTGATATAATTATGAAATACTACTTCTTATAGCTTGACATGACAAGAAAATGTTTTTACTATGAACTCAAGATAAACTATTTTGATATTTCATCAGTTCCATTAATAGTTGCAACAACGGTGACAAATAGTAAAATAGTAAAATAAAGTTTTTAGGCATTTTATGCATGCAGAAATTTATTACTTATAAAGATTACATTATTATTTAGTATTTTGTTTGGCATAAGAAAGAAGTAACTATTTTACTAAAATTTGTGATGTCCTCCCTTATTAACTGAAAATTAAAGTCTGTCCTTTCCCATAGCACTTCAGTCAAGAAAGGGTCGTGAATTTGGAGATCACGCTAAACCAGAAAAATAACTGTTTCACTCAGTTAGGGCCCAGGTGTCTGGTATAGAGCTCACATATATTAGCTGAAGCATTTTTACAGAGACCTTAGCAACTACAGACAAAAAACCTGAAATCCATGGGATATTGCTGAGTGTAGATTTTTAGGTGTAGTAGCATGCTGCAGTCAGGTGCTTGATAAGAGAGTGATTTGCAGTAAAAAGAAAACCAGCAAGCTCCTCTGAATAAATGATCCAGTCAACATGTAAATAAGAAACTGATGGGAGTCATGTAGGCTTGCTATCATATTTAGAACATTTAGTCAAAGTACTAAGGATGTGTAAAATTCTAAGGAAAATGTTAATGAAAAAAAAAAAGATTGTAAAATCTGTTTTCAACATAATAGCAAGGGGATTGTGGGTTTTGATATTAGTAAAATATTAGCCAATAATACATTCCTGTCAGATCAATATCCTTTCATATACGCCCTTGCGATATGAAGGACATTGTAGTATATACCATGATGAATCTAAGCAAAGATTCCCCTAAAACAGTGCTAAACTGGTTTCTCATTGATTCCACATTCTATATTTTCTATCTCTTGTAGAATCATTAAGCAATCATAGAGATCTCTTTGACCAGAAATAATATTTTGTTACATTTCTACCATTTCTCTGAAAATATATCATAACACTAAAAAACACTAGTCAAAACTGAACCAGGTGGAACCAAATTGATCCAAATGGAACTAAACTGAACCATTTGAATCCAAAAGGAATCCAAACCGCAACAAGGACAATCAGAGATTATGTGGATAACATTTAACACTCAGTAAAGCAGGAAACAAATCTAAAATACAAAAGCAAAAATTATTACATATAAAAAAGTAATTTTACAAGTTTTATATATGGTGGAAACAGTAAATTATCCACCCACTTACCACTGTGTTTTTGTGGTGTGAGAATATGTGGCCTCAAGCACTGAAACACTTTTTTCTCCCATATCCTCTGATTCCATTTGTGCTGTATTCCAGAAAGAACTGTTTAAATTTAGTGCTTATTAAATCATCAACATCCATATAATCCAATTTAGATATAAAAGAAAGTATTAGCATGACCATGACTTTCAACACTGAAGCCTCTATTCTCCATATCTTTTTACTTTAAACATCTACAAGACAAAAATGTGAGTTCTTGACATTATAGTGTGGTAGAAGGAAGGTCTAGAGAAGGCATGAGTCATTCACAAGCCTGTTGCAGGCTTGTATAAGTACTCTAAAATGTAAATGCTGGAAAATTCAATTTGTGAACAATTTAAGAGAGATCTGTAACTTACAAGCAATTTTTATATCCACAGTATCCTCAGAAGGCTGAGTATAATTAATAAGGCCACCATCCAATAATTTCAAAATCTTACTGATTATTTAAGGTCCCTGTGACCTTAAAAAAAACCCATAACATCCTTGATATTTATGCCCATAAATGAAAGTAGATACTTTAGAAATGAGTAATTATGTAGTAGCAATATTCTCGAAACAATGAAATTCTATAAAATAAAGCCCAGGCCTTGCCTGTTTACTGGGAAGTACACATCACTGACTAGTCACAATACATGAATACCAAGAACAGAAAAAATTCAGGCCCAGAACCTAGTTACTTCCCTTTAAAAAAAAACCCAAAAACACAGCATCTAAAATAATAAAGTTAAACTTGCAATTCAAAAGTGGCCACTAAATATAAACTGCTGAACAGTTCTTAATGCCAGTGTAAAGAACAAATATTCTGGACCTCCTATATTTTTAAAATAAGAATACTAATTTTAAATTCTCAGGTAATGATTCAGGAATGTAGCTTGACAGTCTAGCTCTGAAAACGTTGAAGAATTCCTCTTTTTGTACTTGTCTTTTTAGCACTTATCTATGGCACATGAACACACTCCCCCCCTCACAATGCTCACTCATTTGCTTCTTTGATGCATATTAACTTGGCATTAATTTGTAGTACAACTTGTACTTTTTTTTTTTTTTTTTAAATATGAGGTGGAATGCAGATTTGGGCTGTAAGGCAGACCAAAAGAAAAGGAATAATTTAGATAGATGATTGCAAATGATATCTAACATTCAGCCATGGCAAAGATCCAACTATAAAACACAGCACCTGAGTTATCTTGACGACGGTATGGATGGTATTTCAGTTTGGATAACAGTGTGCTATTTTGAGAATTCATGTTCTGGAAAGAGGAATAGGCACAGGAAATAAGAGTCAAGTTGTCTAGCTGTCATATGAAAGCAGATTAGAAAACTGGGGCTTTAGTTTACCGAATGAGATCCAACAGGGAAAATGACTGCAGCCTATAAGAACAGAAGAGGATAAACATCAGGGAGTAGTTAAAACTGAACTACGTCTCAGTCTTGGCACAAAACTAAATAAACTAAGTGTAAATGCAGGAAGCTGACGAAGTTCAAGTTGCCACACATTAAGGAGTGAAGAGACAGAAAAACTTTTTATTCAGAATAATGAGAGCAAAAAAAATTCTCTAACTACTTTCAAGACGCAGTTCAGTATGTTTCAAAGGGATTATATGATGTATATATCTGTAAAACATCTTTTTAAATTCTGTGTCTCCAAACCATAAGAGAAGTCAATTACGATTTTTAAAAAACTGAAATGTGATATTTCTTTTCAACAGCACAAGTTCTGCTCTCAAAAAGTCTTAGTGAAAAAATCACAATAAGAATATTCAAGTATTCATGACCTGAAATAAAACAATTCTATTATTAGGTTTCATTTACATGATATATAATGTATAAATGTTGTTTAATATCATGCCATTGTAGAGCAAAAAGGGACATACCTCCCCTCCCCAAATACAACTTAAAGAATGTAATTACTTCTTAAACTACAATTAACATAATCACCCGGTCATACTGTTGATTGTTTCATTTTACATTAACATTTGACTCTATGCACTTAATGGAAGTTAATGAACACATTAATCTTTACTTTTCCAAAGTAGTCCTACCTAGAAATAGTATTACACATCTGAATGTTTTGTATAGTCTTTTCTAAGACAGTTCCTAGTTGAATACAAGATTATTCACTTGCTTATGAAAGCATTTTCAAACAATCCTGTTAGTCCTGATTATGGTTCACTAAGCAGCATGATCTCATTAATTAAACAAGTTGCTAATCAAGTAAATCAAAATGCTCAGCTGTTTTAACTGTTTACCTAATGGAAATTCTAATGATCTCTTCTGTCAGCCTCACAAAAGCCTAACACTTTCCAAACAAGACCCAGCAAAATAAAGAACCCATAAAGAGAATGGGAACGATGCAATTTCAGACTAAACATCATTTCACAACAAAACATTAACTAATATTAGGTCTACATTCTTGAGGTTAGGTGGAATATTTTCACACTATGTAAATTTTCATTAGGAAGGGAGTTTCGTCTCTTATACTGAACTAATGAAATGTTTGAGAAACAAATTCAGAGGAGGGAGGAGGGGAGGTAGGGAGAAAGGAAGGAGATAGATGGGCTGCAAAAAGAAAATCTTAGCGGAAATCCATTCTGCAGACATATGTTCAAAATATTCTGAGATATTGCATAAGAACATAACAAATGGATAACAGATGAGAGGGAGACCAGGTCAAAGAGGAATGTAAAACAGAAGCAGTCTTGTTCTATACTGAAATCTATGCTTCTGCGTAACAAGGCATTATCTCAGTGTCTTTCAGTGTGATGTTCAATTCAGTATGAACCTTTTTCTCAGTGATTACAAGGAAATAATGTTTCTAATCCGTTGGGACTGTGAAATGTGCTACACACCCAGTGCATATGTAATATCTATGATACATCTTACCTTGGTCTGGGCATTCTCAAAAATCAACCTCTTCTCAGAGAGAAAATATTGTTTTAGAAAGGGGTTAGTAAAAAGGAGACAAATGCTTTTTTCCACAGATCTGGTTTGGTTTTGTTTCTCCTAAGCGCTCTTTTGAAGCTGCTCAAGGATACCAGAACAGTGTCAAGAAGGACGATGGAGCAGACGCAAAGCGAAGAAGAAAGGGTAAGGCTTTGTGACACTGTGTTACTATTTGTCACACAGATACCTGTGTCTTACTTTAGTATTTTGTGTTTTTCAAATAAATGATTAAAATTGTGGACAGAGAAAGGAAGACAAAATCTCAGGGGAAATACACATGAGCTCTGACACCTTTTACATGCATAATAAAGAGCATCTTTAATTCCTTCATGACATTCTGTTTTGTCAGCCAGGTCTTAGACTTTTTCAGTGTCCAAGGCATTGATAGCTATTTGCAGAAAAATATTTACCTGCTATTTTAACTACCTCAGCTTAATATAATATATAACTTAACAGTTGTATCTTTGTTTTTGTACTTGCACAGCATGATTTGGTTTCCTTTTCAGGTCACAGTTTTCCAGTCAAGAAGTAGCAGCTTAAATCTTAAAAAGGTTATTTTAAACGTTAAAATTCAAAAAACATGATTTATTTTTTTAACTGCAGGCCAAAAAGTAGATTAGTGTTGCATTCAAAGCAAAACTGCACCTTAATATTATACAGACCTAACTTCTTTCAACCTGAAATCCAGTAATTCAATCCAGCAATTCAAATGTACAAATGCCGATTAGTTTAACCGATTTTTTTTTCTTATGCACAGGTAATAATTTATAATAAGAATCCAGAGTTTAGTCAAGCCATGTTATTCATCTGAACCTATAAACTTGCAAAACATCAGTTTAGAATTTGTTCTTCATACCCATTACCATTTTAATCATTCAAGAGGGAAATGAAATAAACTACCAAGAAACTAGAGTTATTATTTTCCTCATGGTGCTCAAAAAGCTTGCAAGATGAAAAAGCATACAAATTGGAACTGGACATATAGAAATTAAGTGGCTATTCTGTCACGCTGCATTTCACAAAAAAACATCCTCAAGGTTCTTTGATTAAAACAAAAACAGGCAAAATAAGTGGTACTTGCAAGACATAGTTCATAGAATATCTCTAGTACAGCTCAATGTTTAATCATATTACTTCCACAAGATTTTAAAATTAAGTCTGATACTTCTGCTGGTCGTAAGTATCAAATGGAAATTAATAAGCCCTTTAAAAAAAGACCAAACAAGTATGTAACCATGGAAGTACCACAGTATACCATGTTATCCTATATTTTACTTCTTTTAAAAATGTATTTTAAAACAAACTGGTGGAAATTCTTAGTTAACAAGAACAACAGAACTATCTAACCAAAATTGCCACCAGCCACTCAACACTAGAATTCCTTCTTATTTAAACTGCAAAACTGTACAGAGTACCCAGATCTGCAAATTTCTAATCACTGTTGAAAAACAGGAAATGGGCTAATCGAATCATACCTGGAGAAATTGGTTGGTTTTCTCATGACCCACGTCTCCAGCCTCAATCTGTGCTCTAGACAGGTTCTCTTCAGTTTCAGTTAGCCAATGATTAAAGCTCTTCATGTCACTATGAAAAAGCTGCCACTTTTCCAAAGATCTGTCAAACCGCCTGCAGGTATAAAAGGAGATGAAATAACCATCTATCAATACTTCATCTATTGACAACAGAAAACAAAAACAAAAACAAAAACAAAAACATTGGATGTCTAAGGTTAAATTTGGTGTTCTGTTGATAGTATCATGTATTAACGTTTCTAACAGTTATATCAAATGGAAACACAGTAGTGCTTCCAAACAGTGAAATTACCATTAAGCATATGTGTCATAAATCAGTGTCAGATCAACTTTTTAATCCTTTTCAATGTTTCAAATTAATTCTGTGGTCAAAACATGTTTTCAGCTGACAGCTTTATTAACCCACACAGCTCACATCATAGGCACAATACCCACAGGCCTCAGCATAGTTGGATATGCCTCTCTGTTTAGATTCTAGGATTAAGAAAACATGAGTGCTGATAAAAGGGTTCTAAATGCACCTGCAGCTGTAGCTACCAACACTGCAAACAGTCACTGCTGGCTAACATACTGGCTCTGTGCTGTGTCTATATAATTATTTTAAGATCCCTTTTCAAAATGAAAATAGCTTAGAAGATCTGTAATGCATCTGACCTACCATTTTGTATGACAAAGGATGAAAAATCAGTGGACAGATTCTTAAATCCTTACTTCCCAACTTTAGTCCCATGATCCTATTATGATTAAAGGATTTTTTGTTTTGTAGAAACATGAATTGTAATATTGTATGTAATACAGATGGAAAAGACTACTTTTTTTTAATGGAAACAGCTGTGTAGACGTAGTCACCTCAAAGGACTGCAGGCACATACTACAATCCTGCTCCAGTTTTACTGAAACTCACTTTGTCTGCCTCTCCAATGGACAGAAATGTCCATTTATTATTATTGTAAAATGAAAAATGCAATTCTCTTTAAAGGAATTTCTGCTTATGTTCTGTAAAGGGATAATTGATTAAACCCATCTTTCTATGTATGTTTCACTGCAATTTCATTATCTGATATAGTTGTGCAAAACCAAAAATGCCTGAAATGAAAGGATGATTGAAACAAAATTAAAATATTTTAAAATAGGGCTTCATACAATAAGCAAGGATCAAAAACATTACTACTGCCTCTGCAAGTCTACAGTCCACTACAAAAAAGGCCATGTAAATACTTTTGGCACTCTGGGAAGATCTAATCCGTTTTTGTCCAGAGTGACTGATTGATCTTCTGGTTCACGATCTGTTTGCCTTAGCCACTGTTGAATACTAAAGAAATGAAATTAAGACAGAATTGGTGTTTTTCTGGTGTGTGTTTGTTTGTTTTGGGGGTTTTTTGTTTGTCTGTTTGGGGGTGAGTTGTGTTTATTGTTGGTGGGGTTTTTTTGGTCGGGTTTTTTTTTGTTTTTGTTTTGTTTTGTTTTGTTTATGGTCTGTATCTTAAGGAATTCAGTTATCCTGTGTTTTGGATTGTTGTCAAAATGTGATCACTAATCAGAGATTAACTAGAATGTTATGTTAGCAGATCATCATTAAACATGCTACTGTTGTTTAGTTTAATAAAATGCTCCTTTAAGGGATTATAATAGGTTTTAGGGTATACTTAAAGGATAAAAACAAAGATCCTCAATTATTTTTCTAGGAAGTAATCTGGTTCTTTACGGACAAACTATACATTTTTTTTGAATGCTAAAGAGTTTAATTCCCCAAATAAAATCACATATTAGGTAATGCAGACTATTCCTTCCATTGTACTGATGATTTTTTCTTTTTTAAAAAAAAACATAAGTTTTTCTTCTCTTCTGTTGGTTATATATTCCCACTTTGGTTTTCACATTTTGAAAACTTTTAATACCATACAGTCTGAATAACGCTATATCCATTCATGACTGTCTACAGAAGAATATATACTACTTTTCTTTAGACCTCCTTTTCTGGTAGACAAAGATTTATTTTGCTGAACACACCCATATAAAGATGCAGGTTTCTTACTTCTAACATACTGCATATGGTAATCACTTTGGATGAATAATATGCAAAATAGAGTTGAACCAGCAAGCAGTGAAAAACAGACTTTTAACTTATTCTGTTACATTAACTATGAGATAGAGAAATGTAAGGCATAGACCAACCCCACGTATAACAATCTAGGAAAATGATTTATTTAAAAATAGAATGGAATATTTAGAATATAATAGAATTATATTTTTAGAATAGAACAGAAAAAAAGCATTTGATCACAGAAATTTGTTGACATAAAAGTATTGCTTTACTAGTTGGTCATAAAATGCTGAAGGAAAAATAATAATTATTCAATTAAAATTTTTAAAAACATATTTTAAAATAACAGAGGAGACTTTTCAGAGTCTAAATTCTGCACAGAACAGCAGTCCTTTAACTGTGAATCAACTCTCTTTGTTCCTCAAGCAGAACTTGACTCATGGGCCCTGAGCTTAATAGCTGCTAAACACCAGGACTTTTACTTGATTTAAAAAATAATAGTTACTGTTTAGTCCTATGCAGTCCAAACATGTATTCCAAACTACTCTAATATATGATGTGTTCTGTAAACGCCATTGGAAATGGACACAAAAAAACTATCAGAATAGATCAGTTAATCTTTATTCTATTGATTTTGATATGTCTGATAAAACCACAGCAAAGAAGGTGTTAGAGCTCAGCGCTGATTGACCAAATGGTTAGTTATGCCATTAATAGTGATGACAGAAAAAGATGGAGAAAAATGCAGCCTGGCAAAAAGCAATCCTTTTTAACTTTCAGAATACAGAATCTTACAAGTTAAAACTAAAAAATACTTAAAAAAAAAGGACTTAAAAATCAAAAAGTGGTTTACGGAAAGACTCCTTTAAGTCTTTATGAACTGATAGCTTCCCACAGAAGCTGACATAAGTCTGTTTGTTCCCTGTAATTTCAAGCCATAGTAAGTTTTTATTATACTGTGAAGCTGTTATTTAAATACCATTCTCACACATTTTATTCTGGAACCCAGTATAAGCCACCTAAGAAATCATTAGAAAAGACCAAATACAAAATAACCAGTGCATAAAAATTGTGTCTATTTAAGAATGAAAAATAGATACAGAGATTTGTAGTAATTTCTATACAGTAGCTGTTGATGGAACATTGCTGCTGAGGCATCAAAATGAGTACTACCAAAGTATCTTTCAAGAACAAGCACAGCTCATGCACACAAAACATTCTTGCTGAATACATTAGTGAAAAGTATCATTTGAAAGCACTTTTTTAGCGAAAAAATGTTATGGTAAACAAACATCTTGTACTGCTATAACATAGCACTGTAGCTTCCTTCCATGTTCTCTTCCATTCATATAGTATAACCCTCCTCAGATGGCTCGGTATTTGTTTCCACCTTTGCCCTACCAATTGTGTCCTTTCCATTTTTCCCTCTTAATCAAGCAATGCCAACTGGAGACATCACAGTTTTCAAGCCACTGGCTTGAATATGGTCTACCTTTGGTTGCTGTTCCCGAAACCTGACTAAAATAACAGTGAAAATCTTCTATATGTTTAAATTATGTTCAAAGAAATACATTTAGTAAATGTTGATGGCCATTCTGATTAGCTACAGATGAACACAGAAGTTGTTCAAGAACTGCCATATGTTGCATTTATTAGCAATATTGTAAACAGACTATTGATCCACTTGAATATTGTACTCATCTAACGTATTTATTAGAATGATTTTGATAATTTATTACATTTTTCATACTTTATTTTTCAAAATGAGTCAAACCATAACTGAAAAACACATATTTTTTTAAACTGCCTTAGATTTAATTACATAGAAAATCTTATTTTATATTTAAAAGAATCACCTAGAACATAGAAGTTAAAATCCATTTATTTTGGTCCAGTATGGTTTCTTATTTTGGACACTACATTAAAATAGCTTTCCTCCTGTTCCTCGCAAAATTAAATTACTCTTCCCAGCATGAGGAACTTTATCAGCAGCTTAAATGCAAAAATTCAGTAGGGGTTGATATTAGTATCACTGAATTTGCATTTCAGCACTTGCAAATTGAATTTTCCCTCGGTTTCCATTCTTGCTCCCTTTGTTTTGGCTAATAAGAATTGCAAGGAGAACAAAAGAGAAAAGTTGCAGTGAGAACATATGTATATTTAAAACTTCCAAGTTTAATACTAGTGGTTTTTTCTCATGTCTTAAAATAACTTGTTACCCTCCGTATAATGAGTATAAAATAGAGGAAATTTTTAGACAGGTAAATCCACCAAAAATCAGTGCTCTTTCAGTGGTCAATGGTACTTAAATGCTGTTACAACAAAAAGAGAAAACACAGTGGTGGCTGCAACGGCAGGTGCAGGTCCATTCAAAATGGAGAGTGAAAGGGAACATCACCGTGCAGCTTCATGCTCACACTGTGTTACTGGATATCCCTCCCTCCCCAGGCATATCTAAGTGAGAGCATCCCCTGCTAAATCTGTGTATTACATCCTTTTACACACAGTATTACTTTAAATATAATTTTAAAATGTTAAAACAAAGAGGCTTTTGTTTGTTTGTTTTACCATTTGCAATACTGTTAACAGGTGGCAAGTTCAAAACTCACAAAAGGAGAAGGCTAATTAACTAAAAACGTTGAGCAGCTAAGTTACTGAAGTCTTGGCACAGCAGAATGTAGAAGGTAAAAATTCACAAGTGAATTCATAAAAGAGCAATTCCCTGAGGACTATGAAAACTCAGAATGATGATGGCTGCCTCGGGACTCCCCAAGCACACAATCTGGAGGTTAGGGAAGTGTCATTACAGGCACCACAATTTGTATTCTTACCTAGGGATCCACTCTTGTCTGCTCCAAGAGACAAGGCATTGAGCTAAAAAACCCCAATGTATCCATTCATTTGCATTTTCATCTACTTAATCCCTTCCCCTTTGATAAGTGTAAGCAAAAATGGTGTGGAGAGTAGATGATTATCTGATATTTGGGCAGTGCTTCCTCTTTGATGTGTCCTCCTCTCCTGTTGTTCTTAGCATATGCTCGATAAAAAGATACAAGCAGGTAACCTGAAGCCAAGTGCTAGCTTCCGTATGGACTCCAGACTACAATGTATGACTCGTACACGTTGCAAAGGGCATGAACATTGTGCATGAGCTCTGACACCTAGTAAGATAGCATTATTCCTCTAACTTGAGTATGGTAGAGTTGACAAGTGAAAAACAACTGTACACTGGCCTGATCTTTTCTACATGCACTGACACTCCAGCAGGGAACGTGTTAAGCAATGGCTTGAGGGAGCAATTTCCCTTTTTCTCATTAGCACATAATGAATTTATTTTGCCTCTGGGAAGGAAGAAAGCAAAAAGCAACCAAAGACAACTGCTAAGGTAACATGCAGCACAGTTTACATTAAGCCATAAAAATATTAATGCTTTACTTCCTCCAAAGACTATCACTCCACTAAACCTTTGGATTTGACTTGCTATAGCAAGTCTATTTGGACATGCTGTCAGTGGAACTCCATAAAATGGGACTAAATTTCATGTTCCATGTCCCAAAGCTGCCATTTTCGAGAGGCCATGTGAAAGTGGAAAGAAAGACCTTCTAATACAGTGAAATCACAAACATGAGACAGGGTATAAAAGGCTACTGGTTTGTTGTTGTAAACCAAATCTTAATTTTGCATCTGTATACTAATTCCTTGATATTTTGATAACATACCTTGATAAACCATGAAACCCACTTCTATGATACATTTTTCTTCAGCAAAACTTCACATACAGTTGGCCCACATAAAAAAGGACACTATTAGTTATAAATTTTCCCGAAAGTCATGATTTATGTCATGGAAATTATTATTGTTAGAGATATACACTCTTATTCACCACATTGGAAAAACATTCAGTAAACTTCTATACTGTTGCTAAACAATGTACTGTGGATTATGCTAATGTTAACCTACAAATTATGCAATTTTGTCAACTTGATTCAGCACAATTAGCACCTTGTAAAAATACACAAAACATCAAAGTAGTCTAAATAATTATGTATTAGTGTGTGAGAGCATAACTTTAATACTTAAGGCCATATTTAGAGATAATAAAACACGAAAACTTGTTTTTGTTGAGCAACTTCTACAATTAGATTGTTTAAAGAAACAGCTAACCTATTTTCAGAGGTTTTGATGTATTCATTTTAATTCACTGAATTAATGTCTTTTGAGTGTTTAATTTAAACTTAATTTACATATCTTCTCTGCATTAGGAGTAAAAGCGATGATCTCATTTTAGACACTGCTACACCTAGATCTTGCTCCCAGGTTTTGCTGTAGGTCCATTCGGGACAAAACTCAGCTGTACCAATTCTGTTCACACCTCTGCACCCTGCCTTTCACCCACAAAACAGCAAACAATCAGAAATAAAAAAAGAAACTGCAACAAAAAGAAACATAACAACGCCATCCAGCATTACAAAACATAATTTCTCTCCTCTTCCCAGAAATTAGGCTCTGCATCATTACACATAAATTAGAAACTTTATAAATTACAATTACATTATAAACATGTTTATATCTTGAATCGTATTGATTGCATTACTGTTCTTGACCCAGTAGTGTGCAACTCAATTTCCCATCATATAGTTACTGGTAGCATATCATTCAGTGTCAATCACTGTACCAAAGACAGTGACAAATTGACTACGAAAAAGCAACATCATGTCAGTCATTTCTGGTTTTTGGACATACAAATTCATTTTTATGAAGCACGAGAGACCAATACAATTAATAACAATTTACAATTAATAATTACACAAAAAAACTCCATTTTGTTCTAATGGATGCCATGTGTCAATAGTCTAAAAAACCCACTCCATATAATTTAAAAACACACAATCTTCTTTCACACTAAATAAGATTATTTACTATGAATATGAATTTGTACTTTGAAATTCCAGCTTTTTTTCCTAAAAGTCTTTCATTCATCAGAACAGAGATTAAATGATGTATTTTAGAGAACTTTTCCTTGCTACCTGGATTAAAAGCAGGTAAACAACTTTTCCCTAGAGAAAATAAAGAATCACAGAATCACAGAACAGTTAGGTTTGGAAGGGACCTCTGGAAATCATCTAGTCTAACCCACCTGCTAAAGCAGGTACTTGATTAATTGAGACATAAATGAGAGAGTAGCACATTGCCACTCCCTTATACAAAATAAATTATTAGTGCAATTGGTAATAAAACTACAAATGTCACAGCTTGCCAAAGTGAAACTATCAATAAATGCCATGATAAGAAATTCGCAAATGAAACATTTTACATCAAAAGAACAGTGGCTCAGTATTACAGAAATTCAAACTAGCATTTCTGCCTGCATGTGAAGGGTATGCGCACATTTCAGTCCTAGCAATGGGCGTAAACATACACTGCACTTCTAGCCAGGATGCCACCTTATGGTAGCAGCCGTCTGAAAAAAACAAAATATGGGCAAAAAATCACATTCACTTTTGACTGTCAGGGCACTGTGGGCCCACTAGGCTGTCCGGGCTCCTTCCCCCACCTCAGGGGGTCTGGCCTGGTTAAGGCCAGCTCTAACGTGGCACAGTAGTGTGACTTGGCACTGGGCTTTGGTAAGCCCAGCTACATGGCAAGAAATGGCTGCGAGAAACAGCTTCTCCGGATTTCTGTCCAGTGCTTCAGAGTCATATTTAGGGTCAGGCCCTGACCTGGGTTACTCTGTAGGCATGCCCACAGCACACCCTGCTCACTGCATCTGTCCTAGCTCTGCTCAACACCTCCAGGCATGGTGGGACCACTGGGAGAGGACCCTGACTGCGGCCCCTTACCCCATCCTCACTGCACCCTGACACTCTCAGACGTGCCTTCTGCACAGCTGCCGCGCCCTCTTCTACCACCAGACCCTGAAGTCTCAAACAGCCTGCATGCTGCTGTTTAAACAACACACTGAGCAAATGTTTCCACTGTCCTTCAAAATCCTACCACCTGTGACTACAGGACAGTGGCTGGAAGGTGGGGCAGCCAGCACAGAGGACACAGCCATGTTCTGGCAGGGGGTGTCAGCTTGCCTGGCCTGCCCATCTGCACCCACATCCCATGGACCCAGCACCCATTAGCATTAGGTTGGCTCCTGGAGAGCACCTCTTCCAGCTTGGTTTCATCAGAGTAGAATCCAGGGTGTGCATTTCTTTTCAGTGTGAGACAGAACACAGCAAGCAGGAGGTCCCAGCCCAGGTCTCATAAATATGATCTAAGTCAATACTGTGAAACCTACCAGCAGCTTCTGGCTCCCAGGTTTTGCAACTGAACACATAGTATATTCCAACATAATGGAATGCCAGATCACAAGCGTGGCGCCTGTTCTACTGCACTTCTAAGCGCTTTCTTTCCAGTTTGGGGGCTGGTGTGATGAGATACGTAATTTTTGACTCAGAATAATCTCATAAAAATCGAATGTGTTCTAAATTGTAAGACTAAATTAACAAAAAGGAACTATAGTTTCTACAGCATGGACACAGAAACAGGTGCAAGAGCCAGAATTACAGAGAACTGACAATCCAGTTGGGGGAGACCAGCTCCCATAAATTCTCCAAATTATCATTACAAATCATAAATAAAAAATTTATGTCGGTCACTTTGTGGCCCAGAGAACATGTATTTGTAATGCTAAATTGGAAGTATATATTATAGGACGTCTCCTCAGTACTCCCCTCTAATTACTACAAAGTGCTTAAATCCTCTGATTTCCAATGACAGAATTCTTAGTTCAGCCTGTAGCAACACATGATTTACTCTCCAAAATCGTCTTGTTCAATTCTCCGTATCCACTGCCTACCTTAAAATCCCCCTACAGTGGTGGCTTTAGAGCAGTAAGCATAACACAAAACTGATGACACCAGTTAATACTGAATGTTGGCTCCCTGATCCTGAAAGATGTTATTTATTCCATTTGAAGTGTGTCAGATTTGAACAGAAATAAACACACTGGTATAAGAAAATTAGACTTCCTCATTTCCTGAAAATCATAGTAATAACAGAGCGCTTAGCATTATCTTCTTAAGATACTGATGCCTATATTTGCACTAGGTATTTTTTCCCTTTTAGAGTTTTTCAGTCATTTAAAAGCCTTTTTGATAAGTGATTGCTCCTTTTTTTTTTTTGCCTTTTAAAAAAAAATATTCAGAATAAAATCTCATTTAAAACACTTTTTCCCTTTCATTTATAAAATTCATTTGAGATGAGAAACTTAAGTCCAAGTAACTGTTACTAGGTCTTATTAGAAGAGTAGCATATAGTAAACAGTTCTATTTTTCTGAAAATAAAATGTTGATGAATCTTACAGAAATCATAGGAATAGGAAAAGAAGAGGTATTAATGCAAAGGAGCATGCATCATACTGCTAACTAGGAGATATTTCTGAGTCATAAAGAGCCTGTTTGCATAAAATACTTTACAGTATCTTTCCCACGTTTAACAGACTATCTTAAATAATTCTGATACCAGTTAGTACAACAGAAAACCAAACAACCCCCCTACTATACACAGAAAGCATATTTTTCAGTACCATTAAACTGTGATAAGTATTTTTAGAGTGGTGGCATTTAAAAACTTGGGTTTTACCTTTAACTACTCTGAATGTAGTTAAATAAAATATTTGCAGTATTTGGGATAAACAGGAAAAATACAGTGCATTTTGTGGAAAAGTAGCTGAACGGTAAAGGTTACCATAACATTGTCAACTATTACCATCTAAAAGCTCAAAAATTAATAGGATGGTTATAAGGAATTTTATATATATGTACAAGTATATATTATCTATAAAGATATATATGCTAATTCTATGTATTAATTTACAAAAATAAATATTTAGAGTATTATGGATATTAATCTTGTAAGTAATGAAAGACCTTAGACACTGTCAGCTATATCTTATCATGCTAGAAGTTCGTGAATAAATAGCAAAAGCTATTTGGCTAACAGATATGATTGTACTACTGGGAACAAGGACAATTTGTACAATGTGCAGCTGCCTAAAAGGGTCAATATCAGGAAGTTATTATTCTATATTCTAAACAACATGAAGTAGGCAATAGGCTGCTCAGCATCATGATAACTCAGAGAAAAATATAATTGCTTTCACCATCCCTGTAAAATTATGGAGTTAGAGGCTACAGACCGGAGCAAAGTACCTACATGTTATTATAAGCCTAATGAACATTTGCCTTGTCATTTATTTTCAAGTTAATGTAATATATTGCTAGAAAAATAAGATCTTCTAATGACAAACCCCACGTATTCTTTCAGGACCTGGAAATACATTTGCTTGTGATAATCTCATTTCCTTTTTATGTGGTTTATTTGGAGCATGCCCACACTGATACCTTTTCTGGATTACATAATTGTATAACGCAAAGTAACAAAGCAGTAACAGATTTTAATTTTTTTACTGATTTAAAAGCAGAACACCTTCCCTTTGTCTTTTTCCAGGATTGCCTGTATGCATCCGTTTGGAAAGTGGACTCCAAATGTATGTGTTACATGGAATGCAGCAAAGAATCTCAAATGTATTTTCAGAGCAGCATGCCAGATCTGGTAATTCTGGCAGCATGCTACTGCTTTTAGGCATAATTATTGTTCTACTCTTTCGAGTGGCGATTTACCAGGTTTTCACACTCTGGCAGGCTGAGTAGCCTGAATGTCCAGGAATCACTGATGAATGGCTACAGTGTCTACATGGACCCAATTTACTGCATATGGGCAGTGTATGTTGCTGCGGCACCTTCACCTGAGGTTTTGGATCTTCTAACTGAAAAACAGGTGTGTAGACACACAGGATCAAATTGAGAGGTAAGAAATAGTTACCCTTATTAGCTCAGCCAAGCTGACTACATGATTCATAATATTATAATATGTCAGTTTATAATTTATTATACTTGTTAAATTATGATTGGGCACAGAAATGAATTCAAGCTTAGTTCTGCCCTCACCCTTTTCTTCTCATTTGTCTGCTGAAAAAAAATAACAGAATGGACAGACTTTGGAAAGGTGGGACATGAAGCAGGGGTATATGAACAGAGGTGCAAGCAGCATTTTTCCCATGAAACAGAACAGTGCACATCATTAAGGGTTTATATCTGTAATCCAAAAAGTATACTTTAAAAAGAGACACATAATGTCATGTTTGACATTAAATGATCCAGAAATAGGACTTATGTTATCCAGCATTACATATATACGCACTATATTTCTTATATAAATATACACATATATGCTTATGCATACTACTGTTATCATATATAGATGAATACACATGTGTATATACTGTATATGCTATACTTCTAACATCTATACACCAGATTAGAAAGCTTTGCAGCAAGAAGGGATAAACGACAAATAAACTCAATCAGGAAAATAGAGTTAGTGTGACTTTTTCAGATCACAAAGTTGCAAAAATTTTTAACTCGGAAACTGCACAAAATTACCTCTATAGCAACTGGGACTGAGATCCATCTGATCAAATAGACCTCAATGTATCTGAGAAAGCCATCTGGTCGTTTTGATCTTCCTTTATAGTCAACTTAGAGAACAGATATTATAAATATCTAAATTCATATATGGAAAGTAGAGTTATAGTGCTATGTACAAGTATATTGACACTGCAGGGACATACGTATTCACTGATTGCACTGATAATGAAAACACTTTCAACCTTAGCAATATCCAAAGCAGACATTTACATTTCTGCCTGTTCTCCGAACGTGGTATAGAAAGGACAAAGTGAATCCTGTGCATCTAGTATTTTGTCTTGTCCAACAGTTTTTTGATCAAAAGGAGCCCAAAGCCATAAGAAAGCAAGGAGTTGCGAGCTTTAACATGTTCAGCAGATTCAACAGGAATTTGATAAATATTGATAAACAACCTGTTCCTCTTTCAAACGCTTCCTCACGTATTTATAGTCACCTTGTGCATGACCACTCTCAAAACTGACAGCTCCTGGGTGCTTTGGGGTATATAGTCTTCAACATCCCACTTCTGATAACATCATTCAGATCCTCTAGCATTCTAAGCACTCTTGATTAACAGACTCCTAAGAAGTGACTCTGACGTTGAATATACTAATTTAAGAAATCAGCTGTCTTTCAGTGCAGATGAAGGAACTCCAGTCACCATACTTGCTTGTACAGTACAATTTTGGAGTTTTGTAGCATGCTGCCTTTGGAAGTTAAAGAGAAATGTGTGACATGGTCTGAAAATCCAATATGCTGATGCAAAATTCAGAGACCAAACACCATTTGCCCAAAAACTAGCTGAGCACACTTCCAGGCAAGGAAAGAGTTGTCTTGGATCTGTTTAGTTGCTGAAGTTGAATAGGCAGCCAGAATCCTCAAGTTGTTACCACTAAATAGAAATAATGATGGATAGTAGAACTGTTTTCTGTACATTTAGACTGCACTTTGGCTGTCTGAAGCCATGCCAGGGTGCAAATAAGAGTGGAATCAGCAGTGCAAGTATATGTTACCACATCCAACTCAGGGAAGTTTATACTGACTGGATGAGATGGCCTCCAGAAAACCGCCATTAGTTGTGGAGGTAGCTCTCAGAGGCATAAACTACGGTCGGTTGTCCCTTCACATTACTCTTCTATTTCTGTTCATCATTGATCTTAAGGAATAAAATAGGCATAAAGGTAGCTCAAATTATGCAGGCAGGTTATTCATTAAAAAAAATGTTGCTGAGGTGATGTTAGAGGCCAGCTCTGTACAATATAAGACGGTCAGCTACTGCTGCAAAGGCCTTCATAAATATTTTTGGGCAGTGGAGAGTCTGCACTGCACACCCTATTCTTAATCACCAGAGGGAAAAAAGCAGAATATAATTGAAACAGACTCTAAGGTTATGTTTAATGTAGTTTTTGTCTACAGTTATCTCCTACCTGAAACCACCTTTTTTTTTGACATAGAAGCTAAACCAAAATCCAGTCTTTTGGGAACACAGCAGTGCAGCGAGAATCAATACAAGCTGAACAGACATAGCCCATTTATCAGAGGAAAGAAGCTCACATATTACAAGGCTCTGATCTTTCATACAGTCCATATGTCAGTCCCACTGGACAGTGTGAATTAATCTCAAAAGAAAAGGTATGACATGGAACTTAAAAATAAGCTTAATTTAAAACTGACTGGTTCAGTTTAACAATATTTATTCACTCATAGTACAGAAAGTAATTACTAGAATACATATGCTATGTGTTCTATTAGCAGGGTTTAAATTGGTCATAACAATATTATAAGTTTGTTTACTGGTTCATTTAAAGTTTGCATTGAGATATTAGAGCTATATTTAAAAATATAATGACTGTTCCATTTTCCTCTGATTTGAGCACAGTAACTTTTACATTCTTGTACAATAACATACAATTATGATCCTAAAGAAGTATAGCAAGATTCCAGGTATAAGACATGATGAATAGGAAAAGATAAGATGTCTAAGAAGTTACAATTAATTTCTAGTTATTAAGTGACCCAGTTAGAGATATTTTTTAGTTAATACTTGTTAATTGAACTGTCAGGTGTATTAAAACAGACTTGATAAAAATGTCCATTCTTTGCCACTGCTATTGTGACCTAACCATTTAGTAAAGCTTATTTTCCTTCTTTGTAGATAAACTAACCAAAGAAAAGCAATACATGAAGATATACAGAATATTCGTAGTGCATATTTCACTAAGTTTTCATAACTCACATTTTGATGTTTTAGAGAGACCTACTTTGGTATGAAAATTCACAACTATAAATCTTTTCAGTATTATATCATAGCAGAAAGCTTTGAGTTTTTTATTACCATAAAGAGTTGGGCAGCATGATGGAACTTCTCGTCTTTTAAACACGCAAACATGTCTGTATTAGTTGGCACATACTGAGTTTGGAGGTGTGTCTACAGCAATAAGAGTATTAGGGTCTTTATCACCTCTCTGTGGCATGCAAAATCATTAATCAGGCACTATGAGAGATTAAGCCCAAGAACATTTTTGGAATGATGTACATTTGGCCTGCTTCTTTCTGCAGCTGCAGTCCTTGGGGGCTATAGCTTTTTCTCTGTCATAAAAACACTGATAATTTTTTCTAGGAAAACTGTCCAATATCCACAACAAGAATTTTAAATGTTATGGAACACAGGTTATGTTGAATTTAATGTAGATATTTTAGTTTGTCCATAAAATCAAGGAACTTGGAGTTTGGAAATAAATATTCCAGGAAAACCTATACTTTTCCTTAAAACACAACAATTAGATAGCTTGGACTGTGGCAACATTCACTCTTCCATTAAATTTACAGAAAAGAAAATCTAAGCAGGAAAGAATACTGAAGAAGGCTATAAGCAACACACAGGGGAAGAAGTGGTAACATTTCTGCTGGAATAACATAAATTTATATATTTCAATACTGATCCCTCTTTGCTAGAAGGAAGTATGTCTTCTATGATTATTAATATTTAACACAACGAACAACTCAGCCTTCACAGGAAAAAAAATGAGATGCTCTTATGAGAAAAAAGGTACAACTAAAAACTGTGGATTTGCAACAGGGACTAAAGAAGTTTTAATTCACCTGCCCTTATTAATCACATTTCCCACCTTACTCCATGGCTGGCAACTTGGGGATTTCCAACTTAGCAACACAGTTTTTCTCCACCTCTTCAGATCTGCTTGCCAGATACATAAGCTAGAGAGAAAAGGCAGTGCAGGCAGCAGACAGAAAGAAAAGGCAGTGTCTCCCTGAAAGACCATCCAATATCCCAATCCCATTCATGGGACACGAACTACCATTGGCTACAAGAGGATCATTACTGCTTCTAACACTGTTTGGGCAAATAACTAGTAATTCCAAAATATCAATATATTTTGCTTAGATTTTGCATAACTGAAATTCTATGGTACACACTTACTTATCAGTAGAAAACAGCACTGCAACAGAACTTCACAAAAAGATATTGAGATTCCTCCTGCATTTTCTGCAGTGCTAAAGAAAGTCTTGAAAATCTCCTCTTGCTCACCACAGTAACCAGCTAACTGCAGTGAAGCTCCTGCAATTGGTTCTCCACAGATACTTTATTCCACTTTTTTCTGTAACTAGGAAACACAAAGCTATAGTCCCAGAAGGATAAAGTAGTGACAGCCAAATAGCTCTTTAAGCTACAGCAGCTTCCCTTTCTGGGGAGGGAGAAGTGCTGCACAGTTCCATTTACAAGACGACAGACAGATTTAAAAAAAAAAACAACAAAAACAAAAACAAGACAAAAACAAAAAAAAAAAAAAAAAAAAAAACAAAAAAACAAAAACAAAACAAAAACCAAAAGAAAAACAAACAAAAAAACAAACAAAAAAACCAAAACAAAACAAAGAAGCAACAACAACAACCAACCAAACAAACGCAAACCCCAAAAAACCCTTAAATATTTTTTAAAAGGCTCCCTGTCTCCTGCCAGTTCCTGGGGATCAATACAGCATTCTCCTATTCAAATAATCTCTCCCAAATCACTATAAAAGCTAAGTTGTTTACGTAGGGAAGAAAAGTTATTTTTGATCAAGCTCTAGTAAGCTATTTTTGTAGTTCTCCGGGCCCTGATTATTTCTGGTTTAGTCCCAGGTAAATCTAGTGACTGTCATAGGGACATTTCAGCAGCAGCAAAGAACCATATGGATCCTAATGGGGCTTCTGCAGTAAAGCACCTGTACAGAGTGGACTGAAATTATTATGAAAGTGGTACAAAACTGTAGAAGAAAGAAATAGCTGACTGTGCACATCATGCCAAGTAAACAAATAAAAATATAGCAGTCACCCCAAGATCTGCCTTATATTTCTTAGAGAAATCTTACTTTCATTGTTTCTTTAACAATAGAAGGTCAAATAAGTAGATTGAGATTTTAAGAAAATCGTGTTGAAAATTCAAAAGTTAAGATTACACCTACTTAAAAAAAAAGCAGAGCAGGTGTTTAGCTTGCTTGAAATTAGGCAGGAAGGCGCCACTCATTTGTAGACACATACATACAAAAGAAAGCGAGGGAGATGAAAGGCAAAAGGAATCCTACTGCTTTCTGTGCTAGTGACGAAAAGGTTCAATAGAACAAGCTGTAGAAGAATAAAACAATCTTTCTTACTTTTGGACATTACGTCCAGGGAAAAGTCTACTTACCTATGCTTTGTTTCCCTTACATGGCAAACATCTTGAGGGTCCACTTCAAGGGGTTTTACTAGGTGGAATTACATCCTTGTATTACATGGTCCTGTAATTAATTTATTCCACTTACTATAAATATGTCTCAGTAGAAAACTGGATGGCAGAAGGAGCTGTATATTAGTAGAACTCACACAGAACACACCATTTATATTACAATATCGAGGAATTAAGTGAGAATCCCTAAAATCATATTTAATTCTAATTGTTAAGATTCTTCATTGTAACAAGTGAAATCTTCTTAACATCTTCTACGTAACTTTGGCCAGTTTTTGTTATTTTCTTTCCTAATAGCAATTTAATTCAACAGCTATCTCCATACAATAGTTTAGCTGTGTATGTTCAATATACACGTGTACACTTGTCTGTATATATACATATGAAGGCTTTATTTCAATTTTTCAGTCTTTGCCTGGTATATACTGATTACTTCAGTGCATAATTTACATTTCAAAACATATTTCAAGTACAAAAATGGAGACTTGAAAAAATGTTTATATTCAAGGATTAGTACACCACTGTAGCCACGGTTTCTGGTCCTTTTTACCACTAAGTGGCAAAAGCAGTCATGTAGTAAGAACCCAGGAGTAAAATTCAGGCTTCCAATTCAGAATCTGTGTGTCACTCTGGATCAATAATCTTACTTTTTTTTTTTTTTTTGACTGAAACAGTACTAACGTAAAATCCAACTGCAAAAGATTCGTACAAATGGAATGCAAGATTAAATCTGTTTACTGCTGTTCAGGCTGAGGTTGGTGGGTGACTGGGTCTCATCCAGAGTGGACATAGGCTGCGCAGCCTTCCACCTTTGCTAGTCACACAGAAATAGCCCAACTGCAGTAGCTCGGCTACTTCTCAGGCATTTGGCTAGATTAGGGGTTATGTAACTTGGTAACGTATGAAGATTTGGGAAAGCTATAAAAATTAAACCAAATCTAGTAAAGCTTTTCAAAACCATTTGCCTAGTGACGGTCTTCATGGCTTTAATGCTTTAGGCAGAAGTCAGGGTTCATCTGTTAGTCACCAGGCTCAGGGAGAAAGCAGTACAAATATCACAGGCCTCTTCTTTCACTCACTAAAAAAAATAGTAAACCAAAGTTCCCACAGCAACTGCTGAGCTGGAACCACTGAAACCAGCAGAGTGCCAGGGCACCACGGGTATCACAGCCTTACTGGCCCTGACCAGCCTCACTGGGACCCACACCCCCGCCCATGGTCCCAGGGGTCCCACTCCACATCAGGCTTGGGCCTGAGCTACAGCACATGGACCTTGAACCTACACTGTGGGTAGCTTGTCTCCCGGAAGGACTCCTTGTCTCCACTCCTGTTGCTGGCCTCATCTCCTGGATGAACTTCAGACCCATGTTGTAACCTTGTTTCCAATCATCTCACTGGCCTTATCTCCTTTGGTTCACGACTACACACCCTGGATGGACTCTGGTCCTTGTTCATCACTTTTTGTCTCAGCTGGGACTATCAATGGACCCTGTTACCTGCACCCACCTCTGCCCACTTGGGTCAGATGCTGTGGGACTGAGCCCTAGTAAGGGTGCTGCAGGTACTGGGGTCACTCTTGGCTCCTGGCTTGTTCTCTCTTGTGGAAGAGTCCTGCTTTTCTTGCTACCTGACACAGAGCTCCTGACATACAGCAATATTATATAAATACTGACCAATTGTGAAATGCAAAAAGTTTTATGATTATATTCTGCTTTAGCATGGCTGTTGCAATCAGGATTTTCTGTTAATATCATAAATATGTGTACAAATATATTGTAAACGTACATCTATGAAGCTAGTTCAATCCCACAAAAGTAAGAACAGGTATGCCATGGCCATCTGCTACTGTAGCTGTAAACTCCACTGAGTATGATGTGGTCCACAGGAAAATATGGTGTTAGTCAACCTCATTGCTGCAAGACTTTAAACCTGAAAGGATGTTGTTAACAACCTGTGGCACTAGCAATTTCACAAATAAGAAACAAGAGGCCAACAGATTGCTACTGCAGATGATGAAGAGGTCCTCAGTATCAACGGTAAGCTGGTACAGGCCACTGTGCTCCTCATGTTTGCCTCTGATTTCAGGAGTCTAAAAACTGTCAGTAGATCCTCATTCTCATCTACCCGTTACGGTAATGTGAAGTTGCACTTTGTCTGTATCTCTTTTAGCGAACGTAGGAATAGTCTAGGCAATCATAGAATCATAGAATGTTAGGGAATGGAAGGGACCTTGAAAAATCGTCTAGTCCAATCCCCCTGCCAGAGCAGGAACACCTAGGTAAGGTTACACAGGAAGGCATCCAGGCGGGTTTTGAATGTCTCCAGAGGAGGAGACTTCACAACCTCCTTGGGCAGCCTGTTCCAGTGCTCTGTTACCCTCACTGAGAAGAAGTTTCATCAGCCTTGAGGTCACATTTAGCTCACTAGATGATTAGATGAATTTGTATACATAGTCTCCTTGACAAATATTGCTGACAGCAGCAGAAAAAAATACCGTCGGGCAGTTTTAGAAATACCAAATGTCCAGAATACATGAATACATGAATGACAGTGGTATATTGTTTAGTCATCATTTTAATTACTTAGGACCAAAGCAGAGTGTATAATGAAGCTTCGCTGTTATTTCTTGCTGTTCCTTCTCTATAAACAGGTAAGGAATCTGGAGTATCTTATCAGCTTGGCACTCTTTGAAAGTGCTAAGCAACCAACCTGCTGTCATTTAGCCTAACTGACAAGGAAACTTGATTGCATTCCAGGATCGACACAGGTGATAATAGTGAAAGAACAGTATCAAAAAAAAGAAAAGAAAAAAGAATTAAGAGAATGAGTTTAGCTGCCTGGCTATCTTGTGCAAGACAATAGTGTTGTTTTGAAGTTACAAATGAGAGAAACTTTTAGGGAGGTAAAACTGTTGGTTGTTTGGGTTTTTTTAAACTTCTGCTATATAATACCCTGTTTGATAACCAGGTGATTCAAAGTTAAGGTAGCGAATAATCATTGCATGCACTTTGATCAAAGTTGCAATTTTATACAGTACAAAAATCTTGTATAATGATAAGTCCTAGAAAACTATCTGGTGTTCGTAGATCTGTGTTTTTTGTGTTTTTTTGTTTTTGTTTTTGTTTTTCCAATATGATCTTCTCCTACTCTATTCTTGGACAAAAACATATTCATGATTGCAGAAGCATGCACACCTCAGAAGTCAGCTGTGTGGTAATCTTCACAAAAATTGTGCACCTCCTTTGTATCCAGCAGAACCTTGGAGAGAACAGAGAGGCCCAACATAGCAAGATCCCAGCATTACCAGTAATGCTCGCATGAAGGGCAAGCTGAATCAAGAATCCCATTCTCAGCTTCAGTCTCACCTGTCTCCCATTTAAGCACAGGGAGATATCAAAGGCAGTTCACTAAGGTGTCCCAAATTACTATAAATCTTGATATATCCTTTCTGCTCTAGCTTAGCATGTTATACAGTGCTCAGATGATGGCAAGAATGTTCTGCATTACTGTTTCAACATTCTTAGCAGCTACTCCCAATGTTATCTATTCAACCTTTCTATGATGATATGCCAGTCTCTTCCTTGCTTTAGCTACCTCAGAAGAGGATGACTAGACTAGAAAGTCAACAGTAATCAGTTGCTGAAATGAGTTGGTGAAGAAAAAGTATATGGTGACTGTGATGAGTTCTTACTTGTCTTTTACCAGACGAGACCTATGTCTTTGTCAGATTCTTGTCTGCAGTGAATAACACAGACTTTATTTCAAAAACTAAGCATCTGCAACTTCTGCTGATTTCTACTACAGCAGTAGATGACAGCTTGGAAAAAGAGGCCTAATAAAAAGGGTAATTTCAGGTGGGAATTGACTTGGAGACTCAAGCTGACTGATAAGTCACTTTATATAAATGTTTTCATATAAGATTGTACACTATTGTTCCACAGTCCATAAACTGAAATAAAAGCTTGTTGCAAAATTACTTCTATTTGTTTTAGGAGTCATGAGTCCTAATTCTCTTTTGCTACTGGTTTTATAGTATTGTGACTTACAGTGCCACAAGAAAGAGAAGAATCAGCATGAGAAGCACAGAAGACAAGTGCTTTTAGAGCCTGTTTATTATTTTGCCATGGAAGTATAAATCACTTCCTCTTAGTCTAGAATGGACAAATACCCTCCCCGCCCCCCCATTTTTACAAAGGAAACAGAAAAAAAAACCACCCAGCCACCCAGGTATTGGTTCCAAGTCTAACTGCATTCCCAGAACTGATTGGAGAACTGACTCAAAACCAGAATCATTAACAGCTCAGTATGTGCTGTTGAGACTCCATACTAATGTTATTACAGTATGTGATTACTCCAGGGCAGAAGTGTACTCGATGTACATGCATTTTCTGAAAGTTTTACGGTTTTGAGAAGGAGATGCTAGAGAATTGCATCAATTTTCTTCTTCCTCATTCTTTGTTTGAATATTAAATAAGGAGCCAAAATGGAAAAATGCCACGTACCATTCTTTGCATGCCAATTACTTACTCTTACTTTATTTTTATTTCAAGTGAAAAATTTGAGTAAGGAACGAGACAGCATCAGAGGCTGGAAATTGTGATACAGTAGTGCATTATACACATCATTAGCGGATTTATGGGATGGATAATAGGAACAAATTTGCTAATAAATTCATGTCTACCTATGTTCCCATCTTAGTTGTATCTAGATACTTTTCCTCAGAGTACTTCCACATTTTTCTTCCCTAGCTTCTTCTAACTTTATGATTTTGAGTCTCCCCTGTATCTGGCAGAACTTTGAAAGCTCCTTTGCAATCAAGGGATCTTGCTCGACCACTTAGCAACTCATGTTCTTTTGGGAACATGATAGGTTGTCAGGCTTCCCGAGAAGGAAGTAGAAAATTTCTCCATTCCCAGTCTATACTCCCCTTCCAGTTAGGAAATGGGAAGCTTTTTTTTTTTCCTGGTCTCTAAATAGAAAAGTTGCTTAGGCAGGAAAACTTGGGAAGAAATGACATCAAAATTATTGTGCTGGAACTGGAAATTTCACATTTCACAGGATATGCTGACATTTGAAAAGTTATTGTCTGGAAGAAAATATAATCTCATCTATTTATATATTCCCAGGAGAGATAATTCAACTTTGTAAAGTCCTGCTTCAAGATACATCAAAGGAGCTGAGTGGCCCCTTGTGACGGGAGAATTGAGGGAATTCCAGCTTGTCAGATTCCTCTAGTCTACATTCTAAGGTTATATTTAGGACCATCATGCTTCCGGGCTACTTCCCAGACAGGCATTTTGGAAATAAGCTCTTCCCTGCTACAGTATGTGGAAGATGACATCAGTTCACAGGATGCATGAAAACTTGGGGAACTGGCCAAATGGTTGTGCATTAAAATTGGAAAGAAAAAGAGATGCAGTTTAACTGGCATTATTATTGTGCCAGAGGATTTAAAGATAGTAAAGAGAATTGTTGGTGTGTTTAGTGCACCACAGGGATAAAGACACTCTCATGATTATTAGAGGAATTTATTTCTAGGCTTGCAGATTCCCACAGTGTCTACTAAAGAGTATCAATTCAGAAATACAGCAACATTTACTCCTTTCCATCACTAGTAAACTACAGTGCTTGTCATTAATCACCCTGACAATATGAAAATGCAACGTTATTCTGTGAAGTATTTCTATGCCTTCTGTTTTTTTCACTAATCTGCCACATTTTCAAATGATATAAACATAGAGAAAGTACACGTTTGTGTGTAGTGGGAAAGGAAAAAAGAAAAACGCTTAAAGGAATTGTAATTATAAAGTGTTTGAGCTTCGAGTATCTACATTGGAGCTTTATGTTTTTTAACTTAATTTTCTTACTTGATTGTATTAGAATAACAGCTTCTAAAAATAACAGTCATTGTAAGATGGTACACAATCTTTGAATTGCTTAGGAAAACAAGGAATAATTCATTCCACAATATAAAAACCTTAATGTAAATTCTTAATCCCATCATTTCTACACTGAAATCAGAGAGGAAATAGAAGTAAGTCGAGAAGTACAGAAGAAACTTTAAAAGTCCAAAGAAAAAGATTCTTACAACAGTAGGTGTCTGTGCTGCATTTTAAGTCCTGTGAATCTGAGAGGAAAAGAGCAACTCAGTGATTCCCCCGATTCACGTTTTATCTCAGTTTCCAGCTAGTCAGAGGGCATCTTGTGTTCTGACAGAAGGAGAAAATACACTGGAAAGACGAAAAAAGCAATTTTCGCGATAATTTGTTTTGCACGCCACCGAGAGCACTTTCACTGCAAAACTGCCCCCTAGTGGGGTTCTTGTAACGGTCCTTCAGTGTTCTATGTGGGCACCAGGCAACTTTCCTCTGCTGTGCTTAATGCTGCCTTTGAGAGTGCCCTCTCTCAGACACAACTGGTGAACGCAGGAAGGGGAAAAAGAAAGAGAAAAAAAAAAATAAAGAAAAAGAAAAAGAGAAAAAGTGAAGACTGCAATCTTCTCTAAAGCAGAAAATAATCCACAACACATACTACAATGTGACAATACTTTCCCTACTCCTTAAATTGAAAATAGTTGCCAAACATGTTGGTGTTTCTAGCACCTACTGTCGCAGCATCTCAGCCCCTCTCTATACTCATAAAAACAGTACTTGTTAGAAGTGCTGCTCTTGTGGGTACAAGGCTGGGATGGAATTTAAGGTTCTCTTCTTCACAAATCGGAACCTTTGTACCTGATCTTAAAAAAGTGTTTGAATATCACCACTCTTCCTGTCTTATTTATAGAATGAGAATAATATACTTTTTGTAGGATGTTGTGAGTTTGTTTAGGCAGACGTGTGAGGGAAACTAAATAAAAGGCTAATAGAACTATATATGGAATTAACTTAAGAACTATTTAATGCGCAAAACAGATTTCATTATTGCTTATGATATCTTCACGTGTCTTCATTAACCATGTGACACCTGAGTAGAAATGTCTTGTGTTACACAGCAAGAAGACAACATCAAGATTTTGTCAGAGAGCAGTGGTCAGGAGTGAATCTCATGGGTCATGAGAGAGCAATGTATCTTGAGTGGCCCTGCAATGCTGCAACTTAAAACTTGAATTGCAGAATGTAGTACCATTTAGGAAGGCATAATAGTGCATAACCTCACAAAAGGGCAGAGTTTGGCCTTAAGATACCAAAATATTCAAAAACTGTCTTGATGACTTTTAGAAAACTCTGGTATTTGGTAAACCTGCAAATAATTTTTTTCCAGCCTCTCTTCCTAAACTATTAATCTCCTGAGTTAACGAGTTCAAACTTTTGCTGTTTCAGAATGCAATGATGATTCTGGAAGTTGAGATTTACTGTTTTAGTCAGCATCCTATTTTCAAATATTCTTTTTGAAAATCAAGGTGATGATTTTATCATAGTGAAAGCTTTAAAAGCAACTAGATTTTGGCATACAACTCTGAGATGATGGATGAAATCTATGGCAGCTACTGAATAAATGCTAAATACACAAATCCCAGTCATCTGAATACTTTAAAATGGGCTGGTTTATTCTAAACAACTATTGAAAGAATAAGAACTTTTTTTTTTTTTCTCTGAGGACAGAAACATAAGCATTTCCTTCTGCTTTGCTGAATATATGCCACAAATTGTTGATTTTAGGGATGTTCAAAGAATATTTTGAATATTCTCCAGCTGCATTTTCCTTACATTTTGCTTTTCAGTAACTACATTACAGGACAAAACATACAACTCTTGATAGCTTTTTTTGTTCTTTAGCGTATTTTCCCATTTTTATAGTAGAAAATTCAGTTTTGTATTATCAAACCACTCCATAGTCCACATGAATTCTTCCTCAAAACATAAGAGATTATTGTGAGATACTGACTGATGGACTCACAGGACTCGACACTTATATTTAAATTTCTGCAGGGAGCAGGAGGAGGCAAATCTCACTGAAAATAATATCAGAACACAAGGCAGAAAATTAGTTCATGCAGTTAGTATCACTGCAAAAGACAGAAAGAAGAGGGAAAAAAGAAAAATCTCCCCTTTTTGGCCAGGAAGTAGCACAAGCCACTCCTTTCTTAAGCTGGCATTAAAAAAACTGCCTAAATATATGCTTTATTTTAAGCTGAAGATGCCAACCTATACACGTGATATGTCTGGAGCTCTTCAAACTCTCTCTAGTGTGGGCCAGTAGACTAAATCTCAGTTGCAGCTGAAGCATATTAGACACATTCCTGGCGCATATCTTCTGAATTTATAAAGATGATCAGGTTCCTGCAAATGTTGCATCCATCTTCAAAAATGGCCAAAAGGACTATCGAGGGCCGGTCAGCCTCATTGCAGCTAAAAAATCATGGGAAAATCATGGAGCAAGACCTCTTGGAACAAAATTCTGGGCACAAATAGAATAAGGTGACTGGGAGCAGTCAGCAGGGGTTTACCATGGGTAGCCTATCTGGTTGTCTGCTACTACAAAATGTTGAGGAAAGTCAACATGCTTAAGTCTAGAGCTGCCATTCAGAAAGAACTAGGTAGGTTGGAGGGGTGGGCCAACAGGAGCCCTATAAAATTCATCAAGGACAAATAAAAAATCCAGCATCTGTGAAGGAAGAACCCCTTGCAACAATACAGTTGGGGAACCAGTTGGCTAGGAAGAGGTTTCGCAAAAAATGTACCTGCAGTCTTGTGGGCAGCAAGCAGGAGACAAACTAGCAGCATGCCCTGGCAGCAAAAATGACCAAGTGTATCCTTGGTTGCACCAGCAGCAGCACAGCCAGAAGACTGAGGCGAAGTATTACTCCTCTTCACTCAGCACTCATTAGGCCACATCTGGAACACTGTGTCCAATTGTGGGCCTGCCAATACAAGACCTTAACAAACTGAAGTGAGTTCAGCAGAGCACCACCAAGCAAATCAGGGGTCTGGAGCACTTGTTCTGTGAGGAGAGGCTGAGGAAACTGGGCAAAGAGATGGCTTCAGTAAACCCTACAACAGCCTTCCAACACCTATGAGGTGGTCAAGGAGCAAACACAGCTGGGCTCTTCCCAAGGGTGCACAGTGGGAGGAAGAAAGACAAAAGGCATAAATGGAAATCAGAAGTTCAGACTGGATACAAGGAAAAAAGTCACTGTCAGGACAGTAAAACTGTGGAACAAGATCTCGAAGAGGTTGTGCAGCCTCCATTGTTGGAGGTCTTTAAGACCTGCCTGGCTAAAACCTTGAGCAACTTGGCCAACCAGTGTTGACCCTGCTTAGTGCAGGATTTTAGACTGGGGCAATTCCTGAGGTCCCTTCCAACCTGAATTATTCTGTCATTCTATGACACTAATTGAAGAAATGAAAATCTTCTGTAAGTCACCATAGCTAGATCTTAGATAACACTTTGATCAGTAGCTCAGGACACAAGGAAAACAAAGGAGAAAAGGTGTAACCACATAGAAATAAGTTCCTAAAGGGGATTCTAGGTAATTTATTATTACTAACAGGCTAAGCAAATAAAATATATATTTAATTTCTATTTTTAACCTAAGGAAATGAGACTTCAGTGATTGTGCTGTCCATCAGCCATCTCTGACAATAAATTTTCTAGTTTCTTTAGCCAATTTCAACCAAATCTGACAGGGAAGTATCAGTCTCAAAGGTAATTGTGTTGTTATAGGATTTTGGAAAATTGCTTGCCGGAGAGAAGAGAGAACATACTATTTGTTCTGCCACTCTGAAAAGACAAGCAGAGGGCCACTGTGGTCCATTTTGTTTGGCAGCTGTATTCCAGCTGGCCAGTTTTACATGTACAGATCCAGAATACAGGTATGGTCTGCATGTTGTGGGAGGTAGATGTGAATCTTTGTTATTCTTTTCAAATCTGGCCACCCCACTTCTTTTTTATTTTCTTGCTGTCGTACAACACTTGTGGATAGAAAGAATAAATCAGATCATCTGCTCAGAGCTGAGGCTATACAATCTTAAAGTATTATCCTCACATTGCCATAATAGATAGAGAATTGCCTCAAGGTCTTAATGAAGCTATTACTAAACTCCATTTTCCTGAGTGATATCAGGCACAATGATATAGGAGAACAGCAAAATAATTGTCACTCTTATTTTATTTTAGTGTAACTTTTGAAAGAAAATTTTCGACCTCATGCTATGAATTAATCCCTCGTTTACTGGAAAAGCAACTGGACACTTGAGATAATTACCACTCAGATGAAATATCTTAAAATGAAAGTCTAATCTAAAAGGAAATTATATATGCCAGGAAGCCACAAAGAATATCACATCAGAGATAACTGCCTGTAGTGGATCAATGATATAATCCCCTCAAAATAAAAATAAAGAGAAAACAGGCATTTTGCTTACTTTTACAGAAAAATCTCTGGAATACTCTGCTTCAATTTAAGAAGGGAATTTCCTTTCTATGTTTGATAAAACAATATTCGTGGTTCTCCAGATAAATAAACACAAGGCTAAATTAATCTTAAGGGTATACATTACAAAATTTTCTGGAATAGAGACTGCTCTAGCAATGCGCAGTGTATCTAGTGCTATCGGAATGAGCCAATGTAAACAGGTTTTTTGAGGTCTATTCCCATAATAATCTGGATCAAACCAGAAGTATTGACTGGCTTTTGCCCTAGTCACCTCAAACACTGACTTACCCTTCAAGAAAAGGAAATTTGAGAGTTGACCAACTCTATTGAATTACTAAAGCTAACCAGGACAGAAGACTGAACTTTCTAAGTCTCAAAACTGTGACTACCAAGGTCTATGTCTACCACAAAACTTGCTGCTTCCTACTCCAAGCAGAATGTGTGTCTTTTTTGTCTCATTGGCACATAGGGGTGTATATATATTAATAAAACATTTAATAAAAGAAAAAAAAATCATTCAAACTGTCTTGGAGGAAGAAAGATAAAATAATATTTATTAGATGATAGATACAACACGAACACAGCTGATAAATGATAGTGATGAAAACCGTATAAAACAGAAAATTGTCATTGCTGGCTTCAGCTACAGATGTTAAAAGACTAGGCTCCCTCTACTGTCAAAAAATGCTCTCCCAGAACGTACTTAAAGGTAGGTGCACATTGCACCATGGCAAGTAGAGAGCAGCAATTCTTCAAAACAGTCAAGGGAATTCTGCAAATGAGCTCACCTTAGTATGACCATTGCATTGGACTTAATGGCTGCTCCTGCAATGTCATCCTTCATTTAGTGCACAGTTCACCCACCTTAATACTCACCCAGCTGAAAAAAATCTTGCACAGCACAATTTTATGATTCAATATCAACAGTGAAAGCTGACCTTACTTGTCAACGCTTCCAGAAAGTAATAGAAGTCATCTCAAATAAAGTTTCAGACTTGAGGATATACAGCAAGTCTCTTAGGCTATGCCTACACTGATGGATGCAGCTAAGCATGAATGAGCTCTGCCAGTGTTTTGAGATGGTTGGATATAAATCAGGACTATCTGTGAAATTACATAGCTGCACTAACATAGCATTGTCCCTAAAGCAACTATACTCTGTATTTCAGCTGGATTTCATAGCTTATGACACTGACCACAGTGTCATATTTTCTTTTATATCTGTCATGAAGCCCAAGACAGTTCATATCCAGACAGCTCAGAGCCTATTTACTTCTGCCCACATTTGTCTTCATACATATTCACATTCCCATAGTTCTACAGTCCAGATATTCATGACTAAGCTGTAACATTTCCCGGACATTTCAGTGAAATTCTTTTTGTTTGTGCAGCAGAAAAAGTCACTACAATGGTTCTTGTATGAATGTAATGCATTTTTGTCACTGAGCATTTTACAGTAAAGTTATGCTAAGTTATGCTAATTGTCAGGCTTGGGGGTTGGTGGTTTAAAAACATTCAAGATTCTTTTTCAGCTGAAACACTTTCACAGCACAAACACAGGCTATTTCAGATGAGATAATCAGATCTACTTATTAAAAGAAATTGTGAATTAGTTATTTTCACCTCATTTTAGTATAGACAACTTGGATTCCCTTATCAAGAATTGTCTGTGCTAAGCAGTAAAATCAGCTGTATGACAGCGAATTAATAAACATGACTCTCTTCCAAAAAGGTACAGTATTATTTCTCATCCTGCCTCTGATTTGCTATTTAAGCTTCAACAAATAATTTTAAATTTCACTTGTAGCTATTCCATTTAGAAGATGTTCTGATAAATATTGCCCTATGAAAAGAGCCATTTTAATAGCCATATGTAAGGCAAAAATATTTTCCAGCTTATGCTGTAAATTGAATCATTCTTGTTATAAACTAGGGAACAAAATTATTGCCATACATTTTGGGTTTCTTTAGATTACAAAAATTGACAGAAAGTCTTATCTAGATCGCCCATAATAAAAGCATTTATACATTATATTATACTTATTTGTCATACATTATTTTTTAACCTGTTTGCAAGCAATTAAGGAACCAATGAAACCTACCAATACGTTAACTTGATGGTGGGGCAAATGAAATGGCAAATGTGCTGCAAGAATTAGATCACAAGACAACTGCCATGGAGAGCATTTCTAAACAGTAAGTAAGTATGGAAATAAAGGAACAACTCATGTTGGTTGGAGGAGTTGAATATTATAAGCCATCTCCATTCTGTCCTTTTCAAAAGCTAGACAAATAATTGGAGGTGCTGTGAAAGAAAGAAAAAAAAAAGAAAAAACAAAAAAAGGCTATCCTGCATGCAACTAAGGCATAGTAGCTAATTAGATATTAAAATTAGAAAATAAATAGTTTCCTTCTCTCCTTGAGGATGAGCTAATCTTTTCTGGTTTTCACTCTCATCTTGAATCTTGAGCCAAAGGTAAGTCTAACAATAACACAACTTACAACCTCAGCAGAATAGGAATATGTAAGGAGATACTCTCTGGTGAGGAAGCAGACACTATTTCTGCCTTTCTCTCAAGATACCTAGGCCTTCTACAAGTTGCTCTTCTCCTGGTACTGAAGCTAAGTCAGCTAGCATTCATTATTGTCATTCACTTGTCAGAGCTAGGCAAGGAAAAAAGAAATGCTGACTGGGTTTAGTGAAAGATATATATAACAACATGTTTACATATAAATTAAATTCTAGTGTTTCGTTATACTTTCTAGGCTAAGATTAATCTCCCCCAATTTTATCTATGTCGAAGTGATGTGTCCAGTCTTATCTCATCTAGTCTCGCTGACAAGTCAAAGGACCCACTATATAGTGCAACAGACAGTTACCTGTGGAAGATTTGGCTGTGTGTATTTAATTGAGAAATAATCTAGACAAGTAATGTAAAACAGATAACTAAAACTTGTACAGATAAAGATAGGTCAGATGACTTATGTCTTCAAAGTTTGCACATTAGCAGAGCATTGTTGGTGATACAGACAGAACTTGGGAATCCACAAGTGGGAAACCTGGAGAAGGAAAACATAAAAGGCCTAAACAGCTCCCTAGGACACGTAGCAAATAGTGAAAGAGTCACCCACAGTAATTCTGGTTTTATGTTCCTTAAGATAGATCTGACAGTCAAAGCTACAAAACCATTTTCTTAGAGGTTCTAAAGGTGACTGGTTTATCTTTCGTTTTCAGGTTGGATAGTTGGATGTTTTGCAAGGTTAACTGGTTGTAAAATGGACAGTCACAGGGGGATTCAGTCATAAACATAGTTTTACAGTTGAAAATCAGTGAGAACAGGATGAATGAGAAGATGAGGCAAGACGTCTTAAGGCATCTAAATGTTCCTAGAAACCTATATTCAAGCAAGTAGATTTCCTCAGTATTTTAATACCACCTGGCTTTACACTTATCAATTGCTTATAGATATTACTCCAGGATGATATCTCATATTCTGAAAAGAGAACTATACTAAGAATGCATCACCTGGGATGAATCCAGATGTCTTAGTATTGTATCTGTATGATTTTATCTAAGGGAGCAAAGCACAGATTCTGGATCTGATTCAGATACCATACATAGGGAAGTCCTCAAGGCTTACTGGTGGTTGGTTCTGAAGCTATATGAGGCATATGCAAGTTACTTAAATTTGAAAAAATAATGTCTTTCATTTCTTTGTCATAATATCTTGATCCATGAATCAGATTAGTTCTCATCTTGACAGAATATATCACTAAGGGATTACAACATCTGTTACTATGTGTTGTTAGAAATACGACCACATAATAGTTATTTCTCTGCCAATGAAGAGATTCCTTATGTATAATACATGTGTTTCTTTAGGTTTTATCAAACTAATCAACAGGTTTTTTGTGACTTTTATAAAGCCATCAATCTGTTGTAGCACCATTATTATGGATTTGGGATCTCTTCCGATATAAGTGGCATATCACTTTTTTTCTCTTTTCAGAATTAGCAAGAAACACTTCGTAAAGATATCTGGTATCAACTTTCCTACATTCTCAAACATTTAACTTTTAGTGGATTTCAGGTTAATTAGAAAGCAATTAATGTAGTCCATAATGTATGCTCTGGAAGATAATTCTTAAATAAGACACAAAAATGGCGAAAAATAGTTACCTAAAATTAATATGAGGGATCGATTACGATTTTACCTCATGATGAAGAGACAGTTTCAAAAATGTTCAAGGTCTACAATGTCTATAAAATTTAAGGATTTTGGTTTTAAATTAGATTCTTTTGAGTATTGTTCTATCTTTTATGCCTTTTGTTTAATTTTTCTTTTACATTATCCGTGAGTGATTTTCAATTGCTATAGAAATATTTAAAATTAATGTACTGTTGGTCTTCTCAGGAAAATTTTGTTGCACTTTATTGATTCAAAGACTTCTGGCACTGTTAGAAAGTAATACTTTTAGGGAGTATGTGTTGTTCATAGAAACAAGAAGGAGGCATAAACATGCTGAGAAGTCAATATCCTGACAAGACAAACAAGGTCTTCCACAGGTGGTAAGTTGATAAGATAAATAGTTATACAAGACAATAATTTAAAAATCTTTTTTCTATTATCTATTGAATAAGATTTTTTTCCCAAATACTACATGTGTTTTCATTGAAGACATATAGGGACCTGGTATTAGTACCACTTCCTAAATAGTTATGATTAATATAAAAAACCAGTAACTAAGGCTGCTGTGAAGAAGGTAGACTGTTGTCAAATTCTGTTACAAGGACAGGAAAAACTGACTGGTTATTCTTACTGGCATTGTAACATAACTCTACCTTACAAAATTCAGATTGTATTACCTTAATGTGACTGTTGGAAAAGATAACATAGAAATTTAGTACCATGAGAGCAAAGGCTGAAGTTATAAATGAAATGGTAAGTTACTCCCTAGTTCACAAAAGACAAATCAAGTCACTGCTGCTGTCTTCTCGAGTTTGCTTGGCACTCAGAAAACTAAAACCAAAGAAAGAAATTTCACTTGGTATAAGATGGTGTGACCTCCATGTATCTGTTGGAAATGCAACCAGTTACCATATTCTGAAATTAATTTGTGCAAGAAGAAACTCAGTCCTATTAAAGAAGCCAGACTCATAAAACTATTTGAGTAGTTACCATCATCATGAGTTTCTGTCAAACTGGCACGCGCTTTGCTGTAAAATAAACGAAAAATATATTTTGATTTCTAATTAAAAGGAATGAACTGTAAATATAATTACAAAGTATCTAGATATGAATCAGGACTTCCAGGAAATCTATTTCACACAAAATAATTCAACATGAAAGTTTCTATTGCTTTCTAGGTCTCTGCTTGTAACTACAGGGGTGGGAACAGTTGCTTTCTTCTTCCATCTATCATAGTGATAGTTGACCTTGCATTTACTCTAAATAGTAAATTCCATGTTATCACAACCATTTCATTTCCTAAAACCAATATTCAGAAATGAACATAATATAGTGTATTTGTTTCTGTAACCTTTTAAGCATGGAATACTCACATTCGCTTATATACAACCCCTTGAAAGCAAGACAAGAGCTCCAATAATAATTCCAAAACTGTCCTAAAACATCATCATCAATAGCATATCTCACAAACACAGATTCATTCATGTCTCAAGGGAAGACTTACACTGATACTTTCACCCCTAACAGGCACAAACTGCTAGAGGCAAAATGCTCTAAGGCCAAATTGTCTCTCTTCACCTCCCTAACATTCATATGCAGTCCAAATGCACCTCACAAAACTGCAGGAGCTACAGGGATCATCTCAGAGTTCAAATGAAAACACCGAAACCATGACACAGTAAGACTGACACCACAAACAAAAGATTTAAAAGAAAAAGAAAGCTGTGCAGTTCCAGGCAGCAGCCAAGCTTATCATCACCTTGAGTTGCTGTCCATCATACTAAAACAGGATGACTCCCCCGGGCAAATGCCAGCTGGAGCATAATCATACTTTACGCTTCTTTAGTGCCTTTATCTGATGACTTCAAAATACTTGACCAACATTAATTCATTCCACCTCAGAATACTTTCTGCTACTGGCTAAATATCACTACAGCCTCAATAAGGGACAACTGAGTGGCAGTGCTGGTGGTCCAAGCTTTCAGCTAACACTAAGTCGCCCTCCTTGCTATGCACCAGTAGTAGAAGATGCATATGGGTAGATTCCAAAGGTTTCCCAGAGCTTGGTCTACTATACCAGCAAGAGCTTGGGCAAAGCTAGACCCTGGGAAAAGCACACCACCAAATATCCCCAGCTTTTATTATTTGTGTGAGCAACTTGGCTCCAGCAACGTAGCCTTCCTAACTTAGCCTTCATTCTTTTACATGGCATCACGAGAAACAGAAGCAGCTTTCTTGCCATAACAGGGTCAGGCTTACTACTTTTCTAAAAAAAGTACTGTGCATGGAAGAATCTGAAAACCTTAGCAGATTATAACTCTGTCTCAGTTTCTTACACTTTAATGTTGAGGCAAAACTGAGATGACATGAAGATTACAGAATTATATTTTTTACTATGATTCTCTCTGATTATTATTTTTTTAAGCTTCCTCTCTCTCCAGCATTCTCAGGAGAATTATCAAGGGTTTTTCTGTGGTAACTTAACAAATGCTTGAAACCATGACCTTTTATTTAAGGTAAAAGTTATTGGTTAACTCTTAAATTACTCATAGTGAAAAAAAAATGTATCCCATATATCATAGAAATTTTGGTATCACTGCCAGTGACATCTGATCTATCATTTAATTAAAAAAACCCACAAAACCCAAAAACCAAAACCCAAACCAAATTTTTTTAGAAAAAGAGAGGAAGTAGGAACCTAGGTATTTTATTGCACAATGCCAAAAAATTTAAAAATCAGGTATCTACTATAGAGTATAAATATATTACTGGATTGCTAGTCTCAGTTGTGTTACTAACATGAGCCACGGCTGAATTAATAAAATAGGTTTGGCTATATTTTGCATCATAATACGATTCCCAGATTACAAACACCATAAATAATATACAACAAAAAAATAATAAGTATTATATAATATTGTAGGAGATCACAGCATTATTTATTATCATTTTAATGCCTTATTATACTTTTGATTGTTGTGTCTTGCTGTATAATGTCTAATATACAGATTTATTAAAAAATGACACTGGATTTAGAGGTGCTAACAATTCTAGCTGTGCTCCTTAGATAAAGTGAGAACTGCTCCTTGAATTAGTAAATCCTCTGCAATCAAAAGGGATTTTACTCAGATGCAGATTTTTAAATCATTAGTATAGGTAGAAAAGAGTAAATGCCTAATACTAATCTCAGGGTAAAGGTATGCCACTTATTATGACGTAGGAATATGTACGCAATATCATGCCAGATTCTGGTCTAAGGCAAGTGATATTTGATCAAAATATTTTCAATTTTACAAAAATGCTCATAAATTAAATTACGATTCCCTATAAACATTCTATGCTTAGTTACAAGAAAGTATCGTTTGTGACTTTAAAAGGTACTTCCACAAAAAGAAGACTAGGAAACAATCATCAACAGTAAGCCAAATACTAATGGATGCCATCAGAAATAACAAGTTTTACAAGTTACTTACGCTTGTCGGTCCCTGTAGATCTTGTTAACTTTTTCCCACTGGAAATCAAGCTGAGTCAGCTTTTCTTGTATACTTGCTGCTTCCTCTGGTGTAGTGTTTTGCAAAACTGGTATCTTCTTCTTGTGAATAATGTCTATTTGACCCAGCAGCCTCCCCAGGCTATCTTTGATGCTCTGTAATATCAAGATTTTAGAAAAGAAACACAAAACATTTTTTAATAAATTAAAAAAATACTCATAAGCAAAAGCATGTGTGTATCAGGAAAATGCCAATTAAACAAACCAGTATAGAATAGACTATTTCAGTTGGAAGGGACCTAGGAGGATCGTCTAGTCCAACTGCTGACTAATTCAGGACTGGCAAAGTTAGAGCACATTATTAAGGGCATTGTCCAAATACGTCTTAAACACTGACAGGCTTGGGGCATCAACCACCTCTCTGGGAAGCCCGTTCCATTGACCACCCTCCCAGTAAAAAACTCTTCCTAATGTCCAGTGTAAACCTCCCCTGGTGTAGCTTTGAATCATTCTAATGCATCCTTTCGCAGCATATCAGGGAGAAGAGCTCAGCACCTTCCTCTCCACTTCCCCTTCTCGGGAAGCTGTAGAGAGCTACAAGGTCACCCCTCAGCCTCCTTTTCTCCAAACTAGACAAACCCGGAATCCTCAGCCACTCCTCAAAAGACATTCCTTCCAGCCCTTTCTCCAGCTTTGTTGTCCACCTCTGTTGCTCACATCTGGATGCGATCAAGGACCTCCACATCCTTTTTAGACTGTGGTGCCCAGAACTGCACACAGTGTTCAAGGTGAGGCTGCACCAACAATAAATACAGCAGGAGAATCACCTCTTTTTGACCAGCTGGTTATGCTGTGTTTGATGCCCCCCAGGATGCGGTTTGCCCTCTTAGCTGCCAGGGCACAGGCTGCTGACTCAGACTGAGCTGCTGTCAACCAGCACCCCCAGGTCCCCTTCCGTGGAGCTGCTCTCCAGCCACTCCTTCCTGTTTATATGTGTGCCTGGCACTATTCTGTCCTAGGTGCAGAATCCAGCACTTTGACTTGTTAAGTTTCATCCTGTTAATCATAGCCCACTGCTCCAAACTATTCCTCCGCAAGGCTTCTTGTCCCTCAAGAGAGTCAACAACAGCTTTGACAATAGTAACAGTTTTACAATAACTGGGTAACAATGACTGAATGTCCATCCTTTCTTTGAAGACTTAATAAACTATTAATATATCTGAGAAAGGAAATGGCTGGAGGGGAAGCAAAGTACTATGGGCCTGAGTCAATCATTGATTCCTCTGTGCAAAGGTTACATTCGTTTTAACCCTATTCTTAAGAAAGCAGAAAAAAGTCCCATTTTCCAGACTCATGTTTAAATATTTATCTTTAATTATTTTGCCGATTATTCTTCTCTTTTATACTTGTTTCAGCAGGTATTAAACAGTTATCAAAGTAGCAGGACAAAAAAAATAGCTGATCAGGTATCACTGGTTTTGCCTTTTGCTGGTTATTCACAAGTCAACATTTACCATTTTCCAAGTCATCAGTCCATTGTTGTTTCAGAGAAGGACAAAATACTTCACAGTACACCTACCTAACTGCACAATGCCATGTGTTAGAAGACCAAAAAGAAGAAAAATTGAATTTACTTTGGACTATTAACATCTTTAAAATGTGTGAAAGCATTTAAAACTCCATATGTACTCAGTGACCACTAATTATCCATTTATCCATCCATTCAGCTTCATGACTGAATTATACAGGTTTTCTTTTTGCTCTTCAAAGCAATACATAAATATGCTCTTTATTTCTATTCTGTGAACTAGGTAGTGTTCAACCTCTCTACTAAATCTTTTAGAATAATTTGAATGACTGAATTTGTTAGAAAACCCAGTGCTGAGAAAGGTATTGTCAGAAAATGTGTGGTGACTTAAGGATAAGAGCATTGAATGTAACAAAAAGTAATTAGCAAGACTTCCTCCTTGTGAATCAAGACTGATGTAGTGACATCCCCATGCAGAGCACTTCTTGTCACATTTCAGTCTACTATCCAAGCAGGCATAATTCGGTATTTCTGTGACTTCCTTGCTCTTTATCAGAAAGACAATGCAAATATTTTTCTGAATCAACCAAAAAAGCTTGGGTTACATAAGCTTACCATTCAGCTCCATGAGCATAAAAAAACAGGGAAACAAATGCAGGTTTTGGATGAAAAACATGTCTTTTATGCAACTAATTTATACAGCTGTAATTTCTTACAGTCTTACTAACATACATCATATGTAGCTTTACCAGTGAGGAAATACAAGCAAAACAAATGTTTCTGAACGCACTTAATAATTAATTCTTTACATTTTCATTTCCATTCCTTGTACGTAGTGTCTTTCAGCTTCAATGCAACAAGGCACACGATACTTGTACTGCTGTGGGGAGTTTGTTTTTCTCTCTGTGGTATTTGTCTTTAAAAGGAAAATGTTCTCTGCCAGACTAGTCAAGACATCAGCGTAAAGCAAAACCAAATCACAATTATACATCTCCTTCGGCCAAACAAATATCTTTTTCCCAGTGAAATGAAGTCCTTTATTTTGAAAAGCTACGGCCATGGTTCCTTACAATGGTGAACTTTACCCTGCACCTCTTGCTGCCTGAATGAAATGCAGCCAGGCATGAAAGAATTAAAATGTTTTGGATTGAGAACTGCATCAATCTCTTTTTAGTCTAAAGTGGGGCTTATTTCACCAAAGTCCTAAAGGTAAGATTTTCTCCTTTTCTGTAATGAAAGTTTAACAACTCTGGGATTTGTGCATTTGAAACAATAACTTGGATGATGTAAATAAAGCTCAGAAAAATTTGTACCAAACAAAACAAAGGATCCAATATACCACTGAGCCACTAAAAATCTCAGATAATTCTTGAGATAGGTATATTCAAATAGCAGTGTAAAGATAAATGTCTCCTTACTCCATTCAGTGTCATAATAACAAGCCATTTCTTAGCATTCCTGCTTTTCCATTAATTCTGAATACAGGCATGCACATGTCTCACGCTGCACAGAGAAAGGAATATTCTCCAGATAAATATCTATAGCCATATTCAGATTTAACATTAAATCATAAAATCATTTTGGTTGGAAGAGACCCTCAAGATCATCAAGTCCAACTGTTAACCTAACTCAGGCACTAAACCATGTCCCTAAGAACCTCATTTACGCATCTTTTGAATACCTCCAGAGATGGTGAGTCAGCCACTTCACTGAGCAGCCTGTTCCAGTGCTTTACAAACCTTTTTGTGAAAAAAAAATTCCCAATATCCAGTCTGAACCTTCCCTGGGGCAACTTGAGGCCATTTACTCTCATTCTATCACTTGTTATTTGGGAGAACAGACACCTCACTACAACCTCCTCTGAGATACTTGTAGAGAGTGATAAGGTCTCCCCTCAGCCTCCTTTTCTCCAGGCTAAACAGCCCCGGTTCCCTCAGCCACCCCTCATAAGACTTTTGCATCAGACGCCTCACCAGCTTCATTGCCCTTCTCTGAACTCCGTCCAGCACCTTGATGTCTTTCTTGTAGTGAGGGGCCCAAAACTGAACAGAGAATTCGAGGTGCAGCCTCACCAGTGCTTAGTAGAGATGATCACTTCCCTAGTCCTGGTGGCCACTCTATTCCTGATACAAGCCAGGATGCTGTTGGCCTTCTTGGCCACCTGGGCACACTGCTGGCTCATGTTCAGACAGCTGTCCACCAACACCCCCAGATCCCTTTCCTGCCAGGCAGCTTTCCAGCCTCTCTTCCCTGAGCCTGTAGCGCTGCCTGGGGTTGTTGTGAAAACAAGTGCAGGACCCGGCACTTGGCCTTGTTGAACCTCATAAAATTTGCCTCAACCCATCAATCCAGCTTTTCCAGCTCCCCCTGTAGGGCCTTCCTACCCTTAAGCAGATCGATACTCCCACCCATGTATTAGTTTGGGTTAGAAGGGACATTTAAAGGTCATCTAGTCCAACCCCCTTGCAATGACCAAGGACATCTTCAACTAGATCAGGTTGCTTAAAACCCCATCCAGCTTGATCTTGAACAATTTCAGTGATGGGGGATCCACAACTTCCATGGGCAACTTTTCTCCAGCCATTTCTTCAAACTCCCTACATTTCAAATACCACTACCTATAACCCTTCTACTGTTTTCATCCCTTATTTCTTCTGAAATACATAAGCATCAGAATGAATACTGAGAACTTGTGGCTGAGAATTTACCAGATCTACTGATCAAAGACTCTTAGTCTCGTTTAACACGAAAACATTCTTCAGTTGCTGCACACAACCCAGCAGCAACTTTGTTCCAGAAATAAGGGAAAATGCTGATTTGACAGAGTTATGAGAACTACAAATTGCTAGTTTGTGTGTGAGAAGCTCTTTCACACAACCAGGGTTTTTGAAAGGAGGCAGGGATCAAAGGATGTTGTATTATTTTGCAGTAAGCAGAAAAACAACGAGTGGAAAAAAGCCAAAGAAAAAAAAGAAAAAGAAAATTGCCTCCTAACACCTTGCCACAGTCTGGTTAAACTCTGTAGCTAGAATCTGATGGTTCTATTTCACCATGTGTGACAACCTTGAAGTGCTTCCCCCCATCATTAGCAGAACAAAGGAGCTTGTTATGCCTTAAACGACTGTTTTTTGTTGCTTTGGAAGGACAAGGCAGGTGGTTGTGCAGACAGCCATCTCCCTTATCTTTCCCAAACTATTGTGTTTGGCGGCAGAAGAGGTAGATGGTTATGGCGTCAAGCACCTTGTTAATCGCTGTGAAGTCCTCATGGCCTAGTTGGAATGAGATTATCTCATCTGCTGGACAACCAGCTACCTGAAGAAAGCCGTGAACCAACAGCTACCCCTGATGGGCAAGACAACTCACTTCTGGTCAGCACTGTGAACTTTCCCCTAGTTTGCAGACCGCAGACCCATTTCCAGATGAGTCTCCCTAATTAGCATGAAGAGCGAGCGGAGGGAGGAGGTGAACTGCCCACATGTAAATGAACTGGGTTATAAAATGACCCCTAGCGTGGCATCAGGTTGTGGCATGTATATGCTGTGCAGCGTAACCAAAGTCTTCAATGCGTCCACCCTCCCTGGACATCACTGGATCGATAACCTGTGGAGTGGTGATATCCTACTCTCTTTAACTCTTATACCTTAGGTTTCCTTCCCTCTCTACCACTATATTTCTCTCTTTTCCTTTTGAACATATAAGAGTAACATCATCTTAAGCTCTGCTGTTGGATTCTCGTTAAATTTTGTATTATAGCTACTAATGGTTGCCAATACATTGCTCGTAGAAGGACTTTTGCTGTTAATGTGTTGAAAAGTTCCGTGATACCATAAAATACTTTTGCCAAGCCACTATTCGCTGTAACTAGTATTCCAACATGTACTTTTAGTAAAACTCATAATTTAATTGGACCCCTGGAGTGATTGTCTGTCATTCATTTTGCATAACTGCACAGAATTAACCCAGAGTTAACTCACACCTGGTCTCATCTGTTGGGATGGGACACCGTGCATTAAAAAACAAACAAACAAACAAAAAAACCAAAACAAAACCAACACAGATTTGCCTTTCCTTCATTTGTGAAGAGTAGGCATCAAATTTGAAGAAATACAGGAGAGATTTTGGAGGGTAAAATGTACTAGAAATAGAAGAAAAAAGAGCATTAGCATGAGTGGACTTTTCCTTCATCTGTTGCCATTCTTGTCATGGCAAATGAGTCTATTCCAAGAGTCCCTCAGCCTTTTTTTCACATGGATTCAGACATATGTGGCATGTCAGCACTGAACATCTGTGTATTATTTCACCGTATGAGTTAAGGAATAAGAATGCTGTAGTTATTTTGATACTACAGAATTCCAGTCTACATGCATGCTATCCAGTGGAGTTATTAAAGAAAATAAAAGCTGCACTAAGCATTGACAAGCACAATATTTTGTCACATTGTTTGCCCTTTCCTTCACCTCCACTAAAAATTATCTCGGATATATAGCTTGGGTTTGGTAATACAAATTAAAAGTATTAGTTTCAGCCAGAGACAGAAACACAGCTAGACAATTCAATTTTCGGGAGACAAAAAACCAAACCGAACCAAACCAACCAACCTACCAAAAGTATCATAGAATCATTTTGGTTAGAAGAGACCCTCAAAATCATCAAGTCCAACCATAACCTAACTCTGGCACTAAACCACGTCCCTAAGAGCCTCATTTGCACGCCTTTTAAACACCTTCAGTGATGGTGACTCAATCACTTCCCTGGGCAGCCCGTTCCAGTGTTTCACAACTCTTTCCATGAATAATTTTTTTCCAATATCCAATCTGAACCTTCCTTTGCGCAACTTGAGGCCATTTCCTCTCATCCTATCATTCGCTACTCCAGAGAAGAGACCACCCCCCTCCATGCTACAACCTCCTTTCAGGTAGCTGTAGAGAGCAACGAGGTCTCCCCTCAGCCTCCTTTTCTCCAGGCTAAACAGCCCCTGTTCCCTCAGCTGCTCCTCATCAGACTTGTGCTCCAGACCCCTCACCAGCTTCATTTTCACTACAACTAGGGAAAAAAAGATAACTTTGCTTGTTCAGTGTCTTTCTGCTCACCTAAGTCAAAGGGCAAGCATCTAATTCACATGCCAACAAATTACAAAAATAGTCCAATTGGATTAAATAGTCCAATCCTGTAAACTTTTGCTCATTGGAATAATCTCAACTATACAAGCTGAAGTTCAGAGAACATTATTGTGATATCATCTTCTACAGCTTGTTGCTTTTCTTTGCAATACTTTAAAGGCAACAACATTTTGAATAATACATTTTAAAATGACATTTATGATATTATATCATGAAGAGGAAACTGTTTGGAAAGTCTAGCAATCACAAATTATAACAATTTAAATGTAGTTTAAAGGGTAGTTTTACTTATGAAAACTTCACATCGAGATTTTACTTTTCATCCTTAAGGTTTACTAGTATTACTGAATAGAAGATGAGAAGGTATATTCTTTTCTAACAGTTCTTTGTCAGAGATAATGACACCTGAACTTTATAGCCTAGATATAATATTAAATTAAAAAAAAAAAATAAAAAAAATCACAGCTCTAGTTCACTTTATTAAATTTTTGTGAGTTTGTGTTCAATTTTTTGACGGAATTCACTTTTAAAATATTCTATACATCTTAATTAAGATATGTGTTGATTATTTTAATTTTAACTATCCTACAATTCTCGAGCTAAATCAGTCGTAAAGTGAATAGTGCTATGCTTAGTATTTAGTACGTAGAGCAGAAACAAACAAGAACTAAGTCAGATGCATAAAGTTGACCAAATTATAAAGGAGAGTGGCTTGAGGAATCTGCTACCTCACATTTCTACTCATTCTTCCAACATACGACCTCAGGAAAATTTTCCAACTCTAAATCTGTTAATTTACATGTTTTTGCACAAAGTAAATAAAGTAAGAAACTGAAATTCAGTATAATACCTTTTAGAATTATGTAACAAAAAAGGTATTTTAAATCTGAAAATTATTATGACAAACTCAGAAAGTCTTGTTTATTTTAACCTTAATATACCAAGGAAGATAAGGAAGAAACTTTAACAGGTACTACTCAAGAGAAGTGGGAAGTAAGCCATCAATTTTTTAAATACCATGATAAGGCATAAATTACCAGTAAATCGAAAGTTAAATATTTACAGTGACAGCAGATTTTTCCACATTACTGCTATTACCACAGCAATGAAGTTCTAGAAAATTTGAATTATTTCATTTCTCCAGCATAGGAATTTAAGTCACCTACCAAGAAATCTATTTCATGTCATAGACCTTAGTGTTCACGTATGTTATCCAGCTAACTAGAAAATTATGTTCTAAACATATGTTTGAAAAAAAACCCCAAAGCTTAGAATTCCACATATTCAAAGTGCAGAAAAAAACAAAAACTCAAAAGCTTTGCATGTCAGTATTTACATTTCCTGTCTTTTCATTTCATTTTACTTCTGAACCCAGAAACCATTCCCTGGAGAAATCATCAGGAAAGAAAGCCTGAGCCCTAAAATCCCAGATGGAGCATGCTGAGGTTCTGAGATTTACTTGTGTATGTATATTTTGGTCACTGCTAAGAGGTGCAGGAGAACTGAGTAAGCTGCAGGGAGAAAATCTTTAGCAGCAAATATGAAAACAATTATGTGGCATAAGGGGTGTCAAGATTGGACATTAATTTCAGTGGGATGGCAAAATGCATAAACCTGGTACAAAAATTACACTGTGTCAAATTTCACAGCCCTGGGAAACAACAGTTGAACAAAGTGTATCTCTTCATGGTTTTTGGTTAAACTTGGAAAACAATGTGTTTTTTACACTACCCATGTTTCCTAGAATGGAATAAACAAGTTTCCTGAAATCTATACAAATTAAACAAAAGAAATGTAAGGCAGACATTCAGCAAAGGAAATTTCATCCCTAGTGATTCAAATATACCATAGTTTTTAAAGTTTGGGTTTTATATACAGAGTAGCACATAGTTTCAGTAACAAGTCTAATTCCTTTCATAAACAATAAGTCACTCTTGTTTTAAACAAATATCCACTTTTGTCAGTGTTATTAAAAAAAAAATTGATGAATTACTTTCTTTGTCATGACACAAATTATTTTTCTCTCTCAAAAAATCTCATCAATTTATTCTCTTCTCTTCTTATGTAGGTCTTGTTTACATGGATCTGACTTTTATTTTGCCCTTTTCTGACTATTTTCTAATTATTTTTATACTTTCAAAATACTTAATATTCTTTTAAAATTAAACATAGTAAACACCACAAAACCTACTGAGAAAGTGTTCTATTCTGAATATAATTTCTAAACTTTTACTATAGAATGACAGCTGCTTTCTGGATAAAAATGAACACTGAGAAAATATTTTGAAGCTATAAATCAGTCCACAATGAACTGAATCATCCAAGACACTTAGTGTCAGGGTAACTGAACTAATTTCTTTAACTATGGCTTATATTCCACTTATTTGCCACCATCTTCCTATTGTTGCTCTGCTCCATTTTTTAGTGCTGCTGAATTTTTTTTTGATGTTAATTCTTTTTTCCTGGCTTTAATCAAGCTAGAGTGTAATTTTCAAATTGTTCCAATTTACTTCATACTCTACCCAAACATTTCATGAAACAATACTTCATGAAACAATACTACTTTTCATGCAGATTTTAAGTCTTACTCTATTAGTAACCTTCTTCCACATATACTATTTGGTATACAATAAGTTGCTGCAGAGATGTGTGTAGCTACTAGGCTGAAGCTTTTAATCTTAGAAAGCCACCAAAAACTGGACAAACTTCATGGACAGTTTCACCTAATCTGAAGCTCTCCCCAGTCCATGAGAAGAGAGGTTTTTCTCCATCCTCCCTTTCTTTAAATTCTACATTCTAATATAGGTGTTGTGTGGATGTTGACTTGACTTCTAACTCTTCAGCTTCTCATTTTTCTTAACAAAGAAACTTTTAAAATATTGATGTAAACTATACCTACTAATTCCTCTTTTTTTCAACATTTATGAATCCTTCTGATTCTATCAATGGATTATAATTTTTTTAAAAAACACATAATCAACAACATCTTATGTCTAGAAAACATGTTCTTAAATTCTTTTGTAATGTTTTAAAATTTAAAATCAGTATTTTAGAACCATGGGTATAGCAGAGTGTGCTGGTATATTATCAGTAGTACTAATATGAAGTGATAGGGAGATAGTGATAATTATCCAAATAATTTTCTCCTTCAAATGGCTTGAGAAATATTTTAAAAACTACAAGCACTTAAGACAAATTCTGAATGCTTTAAGTGACAAAATCTGGTTGTCATTTTATAACCAATTAAAATGATTGCCCTGTATTTACTATTTTGTAAAATATAAGAATGAAAGTCCTTATGAAAAATGTGCCATGAATGTTCTGAAATAATTGCATACAACCCCCCCACTCCCAACCAAAAGAAAAAAAAAAAATACTCCAGGTTCCTAAAGCTCTGGGGCTGCAAAAAATACATATGTTATTCTTTCACAAAAAAGGAAGAGGAATGTTCCATAAAGCCCCTTATGACTAGTAATTTGCATCCATAGGTCCTGAGAAATGTGACTTACATTTAGCTCACTAAATGAAACACTTATAAATAAAAAAAGAATGGCAGAGGTCTTGTCTCTGGGATGATTCACAATAAGGAACATGCTTCCTCCCTTGTCAGCAATCCATCACCCAAAGCAAAGGCTGGCTGGGTCTGTCTGATTACTCAACAAACCTCATATGACTTTCCCGGCATTGTGTCTCACACTCAGTGTTCCTTACTCAGGTCTACTTAAACCTTGTTTTCATAGAACAAGGCCACAGATAATTAATGTATTCAATGTCATTTATCTGAATATAAGATATACCAGGGTATAAAACCATAAAATGCCTCCAAGATTATATCCCTTGAATATAAAGGAGGCAGCATCTTCACAAAACCTCATCCATGACTAAAATTTTGCATATTTAAAGAACAGGGAAAATGTAATGAAATGTTAAATCTGCCAGGACACACTTAAGCACTCAAGTAGCATTATTTTCAGTAGGTCTCAATATGAGCTCATCTCATTCACCCAAGAAGGCACTTATTGTGTTTGACATGTGTAACCAATCAAATGAAAAGTAATATATATATGCCTACATATATTGAAATAGTATGTGTTTTTTACCAAGTAGATCAATTTTCAAATTTTAAAACTAGTACAGAATTGATAACTGGCATATCCTTAAATGTTTAGAGTTAGTGGTCTATGAACAGGCATATAATTTCTGATCCATATGTCAGCTTTCTGTTTTTGTTTAGACCACAGCTGCTATAAAGATAATACAGCTGACCTTCTATAAAGGAAATACACTACTGGATGGCATAAGAACACAAAAAAAAAAAAAAAAAACAAAGAAAAAAAAAGAAAAAAGAGATTATGTATACCTGTACATATGCGTATGCACAAACTCACATATATCACACACATACCCCATCTACCTTTCATGTTAAAGGGAGTATCTTCAACCATTTAGTTATCAATGCTGCCTTGGGAGATTTTGTATTATAACACAGTTAACAGAACTGCACAAAGCTTTAAGTTTTAAGAAAAAAGGATAACAGAAAATCATTAGCAGCTGAAGTGACAGTAGCCTTTGGGGAATGATCCATCTTGTTGTTCTTGAAGAGAGAAAACTGAGCGCCAGAGAATCAAACACTGGTTCATTTTCACTACTTGGAATTTGTCTTTATCTGCCAGAGAAGAACAACAGTCTGTTAAAATTCAGTTCCTTGGCTATTTGTGTACAAATCAGCTACCAAGCACTGCATTACTGACAGATCTAGTTGGAGAGTGCATTTGATTACACTCAGTTCTAAGTTATCCCTAATTTGGTTTTACTGAGCTGCAGCAGAAAACCACTCTGAATATCACATTAGGTGATGTTTCCCTATAAGAATCACTGATACAGGTCAAATATGGATCCCGATGTGCAAAGCTGAAAAAAAAAATGGCCATCCAAACATATGTAAAATGATACTTTGTAATTATGTGAATAGCATATTTGTTACAGTACTACAGTCTTTTTGTACTAACATGAAATCAAGCAGCATCACAGCTTGTACTAATCATGAGTGGCTGGAAAATTTCCCCAAAGTACTTATAATTTTAAAATCTGCATAGAACTATGAGTTACAATATCTAGCATTATTATGGGCTTAATATACCATTTTGAAAGCGGATTCTGGCTGCCAGAACCATGGAAGTGTAACGTTTACAGCAAAATCCCTGTATCCTGAAATAAGACACGGTAGAAAACTGTGAAAAGAAAGTACTCTATGTGTCAGTAGATGAAAGAAAATCATTACCAAATAAAGGGAAAAAGTGGAGACAAAAAAATAACCAGAGAATGAAAATACCTCTATTTAAAAAAAAAAAACAACAGCAAACAACCCAATTTCTAATGAACTAAATAAAAAGTCTACTAGAAGTACACAAGATGAACTAGAAAAAGAACTCTGAGAGTGATTATGCAAGAAGTTACATATACAAGAAACCTCTTTCTCAGAGAGCCAGATGGCTTTCCATATTAAAACTATTACATCATTGAAAAATATTGTAGCTAAATGTATAATTATATTCTACAATACAACATTCCTCCTAAAATTAAGAAGATTAAAGAAAAAAGAAAAATAAATGCCTGATATGGATATGCCCTACTACAGGTTTTCAGCATTAGTTATATAAAGCAAGTAGCCTCAGAAAATAAGTTTTGAATTCACAGTTAATATAAATAATGACCAAGCACAATGATGCCGTGACTATGACCTCAATGCTTAATGTGAAATTCTAGGAACACTTTATCACATATGGCTAGAAATGCACATTAGACCTTCTCAATTTCAGGTACACTATTTCATTTTAGAACACTCATTTTTGCTCTGTGTCAGCAAACAGAAATATCTTAGCTTTAATTTTCGAGTTAATGTATTTATTTCAGCAGGTACATCTCCCACCAAATAAACTGAGCTTGAACAAGACAAGTATCTTGCATGAGATAATCATCAAACAGGAAAACTTTGGCTTAGTATGAGCAATATAACTTGATTTTCTAAAACCAGATGAAGTTGAATACAGGCAGATTTGTACATTCATTTAACTTTCAGGAAGCACATGTAACATCTAAGGCAAGTAAAGATAAGTAGCTAAATTCTGAAAGCATTTTATCCCTACACTTGATTACGTAATGAAATCCATCGTAATTATAACCAATTCTATACGGGGAACTCAAAGATCATGAACTCCATCAATATTAACATCATCGATAGTAGAAAGAAGTACCATACTGTTTGTGCTTATAACAAAATTTGTCCTATTTGAGAGTATATTGTTAAGCCCATCTTACTAACCCTTCAATCTATGAACCATGATTTTCCATAAAATCAACTGGAGTTTCATCTTTGACAGAACTATAATATTTAAATTGTTTGTTAAATACTGTAAGGATGGTGATGAACAAAAACAGAGGTACTGTATGTCCTAATACTTAGAAGAGCTTGTAACAGGATAATGGAAACATTGCAGTACCTGACTTTATGAGACAAAGAGACAAGACCTGGGTTCTCTATCTGATTTTTCCACTCCCTAAAACTTAAAATGAAGATAATAACATTCCTATGAGCTGGTTTCAGCGGATTTACTAAATGTGCCCATAAAACCATTATAATTTACTAAATGTTAGATGTTATCAGATTTTGGCATCAAAACTCATATTTTGCTGTTTTACATTTCTTTGATATGAAAAGTTGGTCCTAGAATTACATATGACAATTAATAAAAGCTTTTTTAAATTCGTATTTGATATTTATCCTATTTGATAATGAGTAATCAGGTTTAAGTCCTACTATACGTATTTACTTTGGAAAAAAATGTTCAAAGCAGTTACTTCCGAAAGATTCTTGTAAAGAAAATTATTTTTCCTTTTAAGGATAATTAAAATGGATTATTTCTGAATGGAAGTGAAAAATCCCACAAACCCAGTTTTAAAACATGGAGTTATTCATGACAGTTCTGTAATTTGATCCATGCAAATCTGTCAGGGATAAAAATCAACCACAATTTAATTTCAAACTTTTCCCAACCAGCTGCCGAACAATTTATGCACTACTTTTCTATTTTTACTGCAGGATAATGACAATGATGAATGCTTTTCCTTGGAAATAAATATTCATTAAGCAGGCTCAGATCAAATCTATACCCTTCCAAAAGCCCATGAATGTGCAAGATCTATTTGCGTCTTCTAAGAGATTTATTTGGGAGGAGATGGAACTGTGCCCATAAATGCATCTCATAACAATTTAATAGTACAGTTAAATTAAACTTATGGCAATACTTACTTGTAACCTCAGTAATCAATATTATTAAAGTTGGTGTCAACTCAGATAATACCAAATATATGTGGGTGAAAAACAGATTAGTTATGGATATAAATCAGATAAAGTTAGCCCACATGTAAAGCATAAGAGACACAAAAAGGAAGCAAACTGCCAGTAAACTGGTTGAGGTAGGTCAAAGTTTTTCCATCTAATCCAGTAATGAACATAAATTCATAGACAAGGACCAAGTCATAGCTCATTAGCCATGGTTTACAAAGTCTATGACTTTTTTTTTTTGTTCGGAAGAATCACTGTATCAAAAGGGATTGTTTAAAATGAAGAATGACAATAACAATCACATGTTGTGTTCTTCAATACTCAGAACCACTTCTATCTACTGGTACTAAATCAGAAGTGGTAAAAAGAGCAGCCTACTGTTATTTCACACAATCCTGTTATCAGTTATATGCTTCCTTGGCTCAAACACTTCACAGTTATGCTTCACTAGACACTATACTGCCTTGCTGGGAAACCAAAACCACCCTGATTTTCAAGAGCTAATAAAGAATATCTACATGCATGTGTGTGTGTGTATATACAGATGCCTAAAATGCATAAGATCTATGCATGTATAAGAATTATATATAGATGTGGTTCTATAGAAGCCCATAGCAGCATATGGATGTGGTTTTGTTACATTTCCTCTGTTGTGGAAAGAGATAAATGGGTTCCTACATAGATCAATTTGGGGCACCTAGCCAGAGCCCCTGCCCTGATTCTCCCTCTAAGCTTCTTTTTTATAGCTGACTGCAACCAAGTTCCAGCCTCTTTAGGCTAATATTTCCTTTTGTTAAAACGTTTCCTTCCCCAGAATAATAACAGAAAAATGGAAGTGCGGTCTTCTCTTCATGCTAGATGACAATTTGAAATTGCTATAATTATATGCAAGACTTAAGCATAATTTTTTACAAGGCTTTCCTCACACAAACATTATTTTGCAAAAGCTGATAACTCGTTCATCTGCTTAGGCTTACAACTTTAATCCTACTTCTTATGACAATTCTGTGTTGGAAAAATTCCACCAATTTCAATGGATTTCACTGTTCCAAGTAAGGCAGCCATATTTAAAGTCATATCAAAATATGGAATTATCTTTTCCTTCAGTATATTATCTACCTACTGGACAATATTTTCTGTTTAGTTGATTAAACTGTAATAATTGCACAGAGCACAGCCCCAACGAAACTTCATTTTTTTTTTGGTCTAGCACAGAATGGAACAGCTATATTTTTTTTTTCTTTTCCTGTTTTAATAAAAATATTTTAAAATCAAACACTGAAATAAAGCTGCCACAATTGGGTGTGGATAGGGTTACTTACTAATTGCTTCAAATTACAAACATGCAAACAAAACTTTAACCACAAATTCACAACTTCACATATAACTGCCCCTCTTCATCCTCCCTCTCCCATTCAAGGATGCATTTTGCAGATAGCCTAATGTTCTTGTCTTCCAACTACAGGTGGAAACAGACAAAAATAAATGAACCCTTCAGTGGTCTCATACTTTGCACCAATTTGTCTTCAGATATAAACGTCCATATAGCCACACATCACAGAGAGGGGCTGACTGTAAAACAGCTGTCTGTGAGAGTGAGCGCAGGTTGCCAATATACAAAAGCCCAAAGATAACGGAAAAGTATCATTATAAGAAAATATTTCTATCTTACCCTGAGACACTCTTCTTGTTTGAAGAGATCCTCACAATCCTTAGCCTGTAGAACAGGAGAATTAAGGCGCTCTTCTACTTCAGACAAGGCTTGCAGAAGGTGAAGAATCTCTGACAGGTATGTAGAAGGCACATGAGTGGTTTCCACAGTCATCGTTTCAGTCATCACAAAAGTTGTATCTTCACAAACTGTTTGCTAGTATAGATATACAACAAAATGTTTCCTTTAGTTTCTTAACACTATACAAACTTACAATTTAATGCAATTACCAGTTCACCACCTAGAAAAAATTAAAAATAATTTCTAAGGACAAATGCAGGAAATATTTGAGGTTTCTGACACAGATCACTCACACTCCACTAATCTGTTTGAAATGGCAGTTACTAAAATTAATCCATGCAAAAGTGTACAAATTTTTCTTCTGCTCTCCAAAGAAATGAAGATAGAAAATACAAGAGCACTTCAAGATTATGGTGTTACTGAGATATTAGTGCTAGTCCTTTCATTTTAAATCATCACACCTCGTTAAGAATATGTCCTTTATTATAGAAATGCCATACATGTGAGGCCTAAAATACTAAATCATTTCAAGGTGTCAGGTAAAATAATGACTTGTGTAATAGACACAATTTTTTAAATACCACAGATCAGAAAACAACTAGGTCAGCTCAGCACCTTCAACACTATAGTAAAACCTTTATCTTAAACAAGAAAGTTTAATTTGGAATTTTGTGATTTGAAAAGTTTTTAATGTATTCATATTAAAAAATATAAAATCCCAGCAACACACATCTTCAGGAAATTAAGGTTTGTTTCGTTGTTTTTTTTTTTTTTTTTTTTTTGGACAAATGTGAAACAGAAACCCTATTCTGAAAGCACATGCATACACCAAGTGTAAAGAAATCCCAGACCATTTTGGTTCCAAGAAAATAGATAGTTGGTCTATGGCATTTGGAAAGATACTGACATATAAGGTCACAAAATAGTGACAGTTTATATATATTTCTGATTTGTTGTGTTTATGGATCATAGATGAAAAGTAATACTGAAAGTGTGTTCTGGCACAGGAAGAATTGTGATTGCTTCTTTTCACTAAACTCAAAATATATGATCACCGGCATCTCCAGTAGAAAAGGTAAAAATTAAAAGATAGAAATTATTTGTGATTTCAAAAACATAAGTTAAGTTATTTTTTATTTGTTTCATCACAGCACATAAGTTTCCTAGTGTGGGACCAAGATCCATTTGGCTTGATGTCTGTCTTCTCAAAAATCAAAACTTTACTTATTGTGGACCTCAAAGAAATTTTACAAGCAATTGCTGGTAAACTTTCTTTCCAAAATCATATGCTCCAGTCCTAATACAGATAATGGATTCTGAAGCCATTTATGTGAAAGATAATGGATCAATGGTCCTGAAGAAAAAAGCATCATTAGCTAGATTCACAGTATGTAAAAGAAAACAAATAGAAACATTAATTTGCACATACTACCTCAGCTAGGTGTCTCATTTTAATTTATCTATTTGTCCCGTCCATCCTTTCATGACGTTTCTCTCCTCAGTTACCAGTCTGAGTCATCTGATTCTTCAGTTTTCTTTAGAGTCTTAAAATATGCATATACACACTCTAGGAGATGTATGCATGTCACATATAAAGCCCATAAAGTTATCTGTAGACTTCTGTGATTCTGCTGCATTTCTTATGCAAATTTAATTGCTTTGCTTACACTTTTCTCACTAAATGACTTTCTCAGTACATCTGCTTACACTCTCTAATTACCATATCACTGCTATAATTTTTATTATTTAAAATAAATTGCTTCAAAAAAATTCTGTTTGCCTCCCATGTTTCACAAATCACATGCTCTGCAAAAATAAGAGTTTAATGCAGTAAACCTAAAAAAAAAGCTGTCCTAGTTGATTAGAAAATGAGAGATTCTCAACAGGCCACTGAGGCAGGTGGAAGTATATTTTCATTTCTCAGGTCTACACTGTGACACTTCTACGTGTAGCACAGAACTTTAGACCCACATGAGGAACATTTTAACTACAACTGCATTTGAGAAGACAGAATATTTCTAAGCACAGTAATGAAAGGAGCATTCTGGATGTGCAAGGCTGTTCACTCAAAATGAGGTCACATGAATATGTAAAGTGACACATGAAGTTTAATTACTTTATATAGTTTTATTAGTTTAATCTATTTTTTCAACAAAAATTTAGGCTAATAATTATGTATACATGTAAACATCTATACATAAATAATATCTGTGCCTTCTTGGTCTAAATAATTCTGGAAACTAGAAAAAAGACAAGCTGAAATCAGATGTGTGAACACTTAATGGATATTGTGCTTAATTATTTACAGTAATGTCAAATTTGGGTATCTTTCAAACACTGCTACAAAGTACTCATATAAAAGCACTCTTCAAGGCAAAATTAATTAAAATCTGAAGACAGGACTGAATCTTGTATCACATACCTGGTTTAGTAATCCCTCAAAATATGTATAATATTTAACTAGCATCAATGCTAACGACATGCATGCAACCATACTGCCCTTTAGAGAAAGCTCTACATTCACGTTTCTCACACCTGGACAAGTACTCAAATAATTCTACAGGAAAAATGACCATTAATGTTTATACTACTAGTTAAACTGTAAAGTACTACAAGTAGTTAAATAAATAAATAAGTGGGTTCGTATTTCAAAGTAGAGGTCTACTAGAATCTGCCCTCATATTTGCCAACATTATTTAACATCTTATTATAAAAAACACGGAACAATACAAATTAATTAGTTTCTGAATATTTTAAAAATAAGAATTGGAAATTTGATACAACTCCAGGAACCATAGAATTATAGAACTATTTAGGTTGGAAGAGACCCTCAAGATCACTGAGTCCAACCATTACCCTAACTCTGGCACTAAACCACATCCCTAAGAACCTAATCTAAATGTCTTTTAGGCACTTTCAGGGGTGGCGACTCAACCACTTCCCTGGGCAGTCTGTTCCAGTGCTTTGTGACCCTTTCTGTGAATAAATTTTTCCTAATATCCAATGAGAACCTTCCCTGGCACAACTTGAGGTCATTTCCTCTCGTCAAATCAAGGATTAAATGTCTTTGCCTGTAGTAGGTTTTTCAATAGGTCACAGGTATTTCTTTCATTCTATCTTTCCCTCATTGGCAGTAGCATAGCAGAACCAAAGGCAGAAGTTGGCATCTTGCACAAAGTAAAAGAGGATAGGAATATCCAGAACTGACAATTTCAATCAACAAATAAAGGGAAAAGTTTTTGGCTTGTCCCTATATTCACTGGGATTGCCATGTTGTAGAAAATACAGTGGGCAGAATCCTTCCTTATATTCTTTACAAGCATCTTTGCTAGAAATGCATAGCTGAAACCAGATCATAGACTAAAACTATAAAGAGAAAAATATATATATTTAAAAAATGAGATTGTAGCAGCTGGAAACCACTACTATTAAAAATAATATTCATTCAATAAAGATATATGTCATTGCTAATGCCAGAATGGTTCACCAGAAGCAGTGCAGGTTAACATTTTATGAGGATTAAAACTGAATAAGAAAACAGAAATTAAAATTTTAGATAAATTTAAGAATTTAAGAACGGTTTTGAATAAGCTGAATCTGACAAAGTAGCAGAATCCACTAGATAGTTACTTGAAAATATTCAAAACCAAATAATATTTAAAAATAATACATATTACAAATAAACTGTTAAGAACGATGGAGAACTGCTGGTATAAATGGCCATCTCCTATACTATTTCTGCAAAATACACTTTTATTGATATTATTTTCTTAATTTTTACTCTATTGTTGGTGATATACTGATGTGCAAATTATTTCTAGTCTCTGAAAAAACAACTTATTTTGTTGTCACTAGAATAGTAAATTGAATTTTCTCCCCATCATTACATATTTTTAATTAAGGCATAGGTTCTTTATACAAACATGACTACCTACATGTGACAAACTGATTTTATCGATAGTTAAGTTCTCGCAGGTGCAATACGAAGACAAGAAACACATTCACGAACCGGCCCTTACAGAGAAGACCGATTAGAAAAATAAACAAACAAAACCAACAAACCAATAAAACCGCAAACAAAACTACATGAATAATCCTGGTTTTGCCTACAATCTCAAACATTCCCCCAAAGAAGAATCTGATTATCTGATGATTACTACCTACATCTAGAACATAGAATTATAGAACCATTTAGGTTGGAAGAGACCTTCAGGATCACTGAGTCCAACCATTACCCTAAGTCTGGCACTTCGAGACTTTAGCACTGGAAAACTCAGTGTAAAAACACATTTCACCCATCTCAGCATAGCCATTTATTTTCCTCTTTCTGTAGAGGGAACAATCCCAACAACACTTTTATTTTTCAACAGTTTACATCCAGAAAGCCTCCAACCTTTTTGTGTTAGGCTTTGACAGCTGCTCCATTTTTGGTCCCTGTCTCACTGTAGGCCTCCAAACTCAGTGGCCTTAGTGCACTGTGCTTTTGAGATAATAACTTCACATAAACAGAATATGTGGGAGGAGTAAAGCAGCAAAACACACCTATTGGCACCACTGCACCATCACACTACTCCTAGCAGCATCCTGATGAGGAGCTCAGGAAAACCAAACAAACATGTACTGCCTCCTCCTGAAGCGTATTCGTGCTCGAGAAAGTATTTTTCACAAGCAGCTGTAAGATACATGAGTGTAAAAAGTCAGTCATCATAGAAGAATAAACACAGGTGTGGTGATACAAAAAGTAGACATACCTCAAAGAGGCTGGTAAACTTTGGGACAGTTTATTGCTTTCTAGATAAAAGTCTACATTACATTTGCTAGCCTATGGTTAGTATTAATATATTAAATAAAGAATTTAAACTGCAAACGTATGATCAAATGCTGTCAGAGATCAATAAAAACACCTTCAAGTACATATTTATATGTAAAGAAGCTTTTATTCACCCCTTCCTATGCCAACTGTGAGTGATGTCTGCTAACATTCAGAAAAATAAAATACATCTACAATGTTGCTAGCACATCTTACAGGTAAGTGTGCATATGCAGAAGGTACATCAAAATTATACTGTTAACATGGAATTTTCATTATGAGGTTGGATGGCCTTAGTCAATCACAAGAAAGTTACCTATCAGTACAAAAACCAGCATCTCTTTCAAATACAGAGACACCTAAATCCTCACTACAGGATTAAAAAATTATAAAATGCTTCTGTGTTCCCATGAAGGGAAAGCCTTAAAAGGCAATTGTCAGCATTAAAATCTATTTAAAATATTTTAAAATCGTATTTTCAAGTAAGAATGTAAATATTTTCTCATATATGTGATTTTTCTACTTATGTATTATTGCAGTTCACAAAAGCCTGCATGTTGCAATACTTAAAACATGTATTTTAATGTTTGTGCCTGACTTTATCAGTGACTTATATAAATACACAATGATTTTCTGCACTGTTCTTGAACAGAGAGTGCTTTATGTCTTCACAATACTTCACTGCTAAGGCATACCTGACTGGTAGAGAAATGCTGCATTAAAAGTTTTTATTCTGTGATAAAATTAATCTATCTATTTTATCTATACACAAAAAGAAATAAAGCTAGTTAAAATTAAACTACTCTTAATAATATCATTAATCAGAAAACATTTCAGTAAGTTTTCCATGCTAGGAATAGCAATAGAAAATCACAGAATTTGACTTTTGAAAACCATCAATCAACAGGCATAGGTCAGTATGAACTTACTTCCACTATTGTATTTTTGACCTTCATAAATTGATTGAAATGCAAAGGTTTCCTCCACAAGAAAAGGTCTGTTCCCTGTACATTTAGGCTTAAGTTATGAGACCTCTCCCAAAACCTCAGATATTCATGCTACTCTTTGAAGAGCTCTGTGTGGTGTATCAGATAGATACCAGTAAATGCTTGTGATAACTGTGGTTGCTTGGCTCAAAGACTTTTTTTTTTTAAATTCTGTGAGGTAAATACATAATTTTAAAACCGTGACAAAACATTTTGATGCTGCAGCCCATCCTCTGCTCCACACACCCTCATGCATTTAGAGCTCTCCAAGATGTCAAATATACTAGGTCAAGTGGCAAAATGAACAGCTTTGGCAATCCCTTTTCCTTTTACAGTTGCTTAATGGTGCTTTTGGTTGGTTGGTTGGTTGTGGGTTGTTTTGTTTGTTTGTTGTTTTTGCTTTGTTTTTTTTTATTCTGGCTTAGTCCGGATATGGACTCTCCTCAGGCAGAGGCATTGCTGCATATTGACCTTAGCTGCAGTCTGTTTGAAAACTCACCCATTGCTTCTCAATAAAGGCCTGCTACCATTCGTGCTAATAAGAGACTAACAAGACTAGCACAAATCAGAAATTCTAGCAGTTCTGCTGTCAGCTTTTAATCCTGAAAACTTCCATTGGTATCTATTTGTTAAGCAAAGAGAAAAAAAATCATTGTAACTGCGATGAGGCTGAGACATCATACTCTTATCACTGTACTGTGTTCGATATAAACCAGCCCTTCCAGAAAAGAAAAAAACCCAAACAGATAAATAAAAAAAAGCCAACAAAACCGAGCACTGTGTGTGTATCTCATGCCATAGATGCAATGTTACCATGTCCTGAAGAAAAACAATATCTAGTGCATTATGACACGTAGCTGACTAATTGGAACTACTGGGATTTAGAAAATGTCTCATTTAAAATAATTTATGCATATATGTTAATTACTTCTGATAAAGGTGGCATATCTCCATCTTAATAATTGCAGTAATTCAAAATTGACAACTAAAATGAAATCTGTATGTCTGTCAGGTGACTTTAAACACATTATAGCATTATAAAAAGGGATTATTAAAAAACTAAAGACTATACCTCATAACCATTGAACAATCACTGCTCAGACAATGTACAGTCACAAGCATTTTTGAAATAAGGTAAGCCTTTAACTACCAGTGAGTCGAAAGTGATAGCCATTCTCAGTATTAGAATTCAGTAAATAAGCAAATACGTAGGTACCCATGTTACAGTTTGGAATGAAAAAAAACAGAACATATTGCAAAATCTACATCCTAGGCTGGTTTTCAACAGATATTTACAAATGTTATTTTGAATTTTTTAACATTTATATCTGTTTATATCTGTTACCTTCCAGTAGACAAAATGTATTTGAAAGTTTTTATATGCTAACTATAGAATACATAAATCCATAGAGCTGCTAACCATTTATTGTATTCATCTTGAAATATTTTTCACAGCTGAAAGTATACATACAGATATTATAAAGGAAATTTCATACTAAAGGAAGAATCTAGCTGACACTTTAGAAGATTAAACTCCTCTATACGGGCCTATATCCTTGTAACCATGATGTACAGTTGTGACAGTGTCTATTGATTATGTTAAACTAACATTATGTACTCAGATTTCACTGCACAACAGGAAGTACTGGAAAGAACGGAAGGAATTTGAAATTATTTTTTACTCAAAAGAGAATTTCAAAATTGTTACTCTCGGACAGTGGTAAACTACAGAGAAAAACCAGTGTTTATAGTGGCAGAACAAGCTTCTACACGATATGCTGAAAGCAACCTTCCTAGCATCAGCCTTTGATCAATGCCAACTCATTTAATGGGTGATTTATTAAGACTACAGAAGTGCCCTCATCTTAGACAGCATTTACGCTGTCTTGAATAGTAACATGTGTAACTCTACTGACTGATCAGCAAGGAACCAATTAATGTTAAATATAGCACAGATATGTTAGAATACAGTCCATCTGATGTCTAAATAGACCTACCCATTTTGAAACTGGCTGTTGATTTGTGATGCTAATTTTCCACGTATTTATGCAAAGTACATCTGTTAGCTGTTTGGTGAGATAATTTAGAAAATAAACTAAAAGTACCATTAAAATACCACATAAGTGTTGAATGCTAACAGCTTCAAAGCATAAAGTCCTAAACCTTAAACACTGACACCTTCCAGAAATGTTAAAAGGAATTATCTAACTATTTTCCATCTTTATTTCTTAAAATAACCTTAATCTACATTTATAGAGATTCAATAATACAGAATAATAATAGGTTTAGTCACTTACGCTGATTTTGTTACTCCAAGACATAGATTTTTTAAAAAAACAATGTAAATGCAACTGCTGTCAATCTAATTAGTTTTGAAAACTAATTAAATATACATACATAAATGTATATATAAGACTCACACTGGAATTTACTTTTTTCTGCATGTTTATGAATATACTCAGAACATCCATGCAGGAAAAAAATAGTGATGCTGACATCCTTAACCATAGACAGGAAATTAACATCATCTCGTCAAAAGATGCTGTCACTTAGGGTCAGACTAATCTGCAGCAAGTCTTCTCCCTTATTATATAATTCAATATTATAGCCAAGTAATTTTGACACCAAATACTTCACCATGTAATTTATTATGTTAATAAATGATGATATACTATATCAGAGAAAATAAGATGGTAATTTGCTGCCTTGTTTCCCAAGTAGCTAGGTAATTATAAGGAAGAAAATACTATACCAGTATAATGTTCATTTTTTTCCAAAGAAAATTGAAAGAAGAGACAACTGGGTGCTATGTCACGCATCATTCTGTAAGCAAAGGCTGTTAACTCTTGTTTCCACCTCAGCCATACAGAGAACAGTTTAAAAAGCCTGTGGCATAGCTAAGACTACGTTCTTATAACTGGTCCATGTAACTCAAAGACAGCATCCTAAATCTTCCTCAGTCCAAGTTGCAGAAAGCATTTTCATTCGTATGTGATGAGGTTAAGATGTTGAGTTTCGCTTTTAAACTAGAGAATGTAATTCAGATCACTGAAGTTTATAACAAATGAAAACTGGCAGAGAAAAACATTTTTTGTGAAGTTCTCTCATCCATAAGACAAGATTTCTAACTTCACTCTATTAAAATACTGCAGATTTGCAGTGATGATAGTGAATACTGTGCAGAATTAATATGGAAATATGAGAAAAGACAAATACACTTTAGAAGGAAGAATTCAAAATAGTGTAGTAAACTGGTGGATGTTTACAAAAGAAGGCCACAGAAGGTCTTAACTTAAATTACCACAACACTGTATACATTAATTTTAGACACAGAGAAGGTAAAGTGCATTTAAAAATGTATGTCTAAAACTATCTCCTCTTCACCTGTATCAAAGACAATATTCATCTTCAGTGTATTCCCCACAGCTTTCTTATCTTAAATTAGACATAAAATGACAGTACGTGAAATAAAATTAAATTATTTGGAATGAATTTTCTAATAGCAATTTCCAGGTTGATAGATGCTAGAAAATGGATGCAAATATGCAGCTGATTCTCTTCCAAAAGATTCTCATTCATCTTCACCCCTTTCACAGACCACAGTCAAAAAAGCCCAGTCTTTAGCTACGCTGTCTAAAGCTATTCATTTAAAAAGCTGCCACTGTAAAGGTCAGAAAAGTTAAACGGTGTCACAGGATCACCTCTGTCCTGGCCTTAAGAGACCAAAAGCACATAGGTGAAAGAGATACTAATCCATCACTACACAGTTCTTTCGTTTTGTCCAGTAGGTATTTTCCTATTTTGCTTTTCTAATGCCTTTTCTCTGTTTAATTCATCCTTGCTCCCACTCACTGTAGGAATAATGAAAAATTAGTTAGCCCCTTTTTCTTGGCAACCATTGCATGGCTATTTACTCAAAGAAATATTTAAGCAAGAACAGGAGAACAAAACCACTCCATTCCAATGCTGCTTATTGTGAAAACTGTGGAAAATGATCAAAAACAATGGTAGCACACCACCACTGAAGCATCCATGTTATTTAGATGTAGATAGAGAACTAGGACACAAAGCCCGGTGTTTATCTATGACAGATATATTTCAATTAATGTTTTAGAGATCAACTTTATGTAGAAACATATTTTGACACTTAAAAAAAAATAAAGAAAAAGAAAAAAAAAACCCAACAGTTTAAATTTTATCAGATGAACTAAGTAGAGGTCCACAGGGGAATATTAACTGAAAACTGCTAGATGCCCTTAAAAGACTGAACTTGAACAAACTCTTGAATTCCAGATGTAAACTTAATCTGGTTCCAGACGTTGATCACATACTGTCTCACCTGAAGTGATAATCCAATTAGGAGACAGGTATTTTGAATTTCTGAATGCTTTACAGAATCTTAAAAAGAACAATATCTTTTATTTGGAAGCTTATGACATCTATTTCATAGTAAGTACTAAGAGTACTAGTATTTTACCTATATTGAAAGTTACTATTGAATTGCTCAGACTAAATGACTTACCTTAATGAAATAAATCCATGTTTTGTATAACTATTGTCCTTATTCATACTTGTTCAACTGATGGTCTAATTGGTACAAAAAGGGTAGTCTCTCCTGACTTTGATCAACTTTATTATTTTTCCTAGTATGGCCGAAATCCAGGACCAAATATTTCAGTAGTAAAATGACCATAAATTTCAATAGAATATTTGTGTGTGTCACCAATGAAATTACTGAAATGAGTTAGATAAGTGTATTTTTTTGTTCATATATACATGAATAGGTACGTCTGTTTCACAGCTGTTAATAGGTTGCAACTACAATATTCATCCTGTCCTAAAAATATTTACAGCATAGTTTGGCATATGTGATGGCAGAAAAAACGTTGGATAGCTTGATAGAATATGGCAATAGGACTTATGAAATAAGAATTTATAGTGTAGGCTCTGCACATGTGTTCATCTAGAAAATGTCCTCTTATCAGAAAAGCCTTCAATCCTCTCTACACACAGAGTAACTTCAATCAGCTCATTAAAATCTAAATCGAGCCATGACATAAACATGCTTACAGACTGCTGAAATGAAAGCATGGAAATAAATAAATAATAATTTAAAAAATCTTCTCTAAAACAGGCATTAACTAAAGCTAATTTAATTAAATGTAACGTAAATATATCAATAACTGATTTTGATCCTGATTTGAACTAAACTATCTGAATCTACTTTTTTCTCTGCAACAGATATCTATTTTAATCACCCTGGAACAATGGCATTAACTGTTGCGGAAAAATAGAAACTGGAAGATTTAGGTTCAGAGTATAGCAAAGGGGATTGATAATTTTTCTGAAATACTGTGTGACCACTAAGGCTTAATGATTTTAGATTCTGCAGAGATAACTTAGAATTACACGTCCCTTGACCTCTCTAGTGTTATAGTTTTTCCCAAAATGACTTTTTTTAAAACAAACATGTAATTTTAACATGCAAAAAAATTGCATACTGCTCCAGGATTAAAATTTAATGGCTTATTTTTTGAAAAGTTTCTTAAGCTTCCATGAATTTCACTGGGATTTAGTGATAATTATCATTTTAAAACATGATGGAAATTATTCCACTCATTAAAGAGTTATTCGGATTTCATAACTGAAGTTACTACCAACTGATTTCAAACAGAAATTTTTAGCAGAAATGAAGTAAACAACTAAACTTTTCTTACCACAGGAATCTGAAATCTGCCCCATCGAAAACTGAATTTTCTGTAGACTATTTTACCACATGTGAATAAAGATGCTCAGTGGGAGAAGCAATGTGTAAGACAACATGAACTCAAAAACCTTTTTCCCACTCAGTGTCATTTTAGGTTTTCTGCAGTTGTATTTATGTATTTGTGTACCATGTTTATTCTGTTATTGCAATAAACCCACCTTTCTTCCTGTACAATGTCACAAATTACTCTCTGGCAATTTTCACATACAGAGATGACCATTATGCAAAATTGAATAATGTCTCAAAACTGGCATTAAACAGAACATGCTGTGTTTGAGGTAATATAACTACATCATACCTTATTATCAAGTGTAGTGACAGAAAATTTATTTTAATGTATATACACCCATATATATCTGTCAATTATTTGCTGGATGTTTGCTGCTGCATATTTGTGAGACAATGAGAATTCCATGAGAATCTACCATTCTAGAGAGAATCAATTCTTATATGGCTATGATTCCTATATCCTTCTGACAGGTCTTCCCAACAAATATTGGGGAAAAATAAAATCCAGGGGAGCATGGTCATTCTAATTTCATATTTTGATATCAGAAATATATTAGTACCAGCAGTTCTGTCATTAAGCCACATAATTAGAGGCCTTCTTCAGTGCAGTCTTGCTATGTTTATTTAATGAATCATAATGAATTTCAAGATACACAGTACAACTAAGTCCTCATTGATTTATATCAACAACTTACTATTGTTATATAAGTCTGTTATTGAATACATCATCAACTAAAAGTTTAAAATGTGGTATTTTTCTATTTCTTTTGCTTTAAAAATAAATTCCTTTTGTATTTTTATTATACGGGTTTATTTTGAGGTCTCTTCCAATCCCTAACATTCTGTGATTCAGTTGGTAGTTAACAGAAAAACTCAGTGAAAATCATTTTTCCTGGTATATGCATGTGTTCAAGTAAACCGTTTTAATTTTCATTTTTCTTTTCTATTTTAAACACTTGCACAAACAATTAATCCTCACAACATCCCTGTGAGGTAGGTACTTAGGTTGTATAAAAAAAGCAAAATAAAGACTCAAGAGAATTTCACTGATTCAGCAAAGCCAAAACTAAGACAGTAACAAGGCAGTTGTACTTCTCACTCTTATTTCAGCTATGAAAATATAATGCCTCTCAGCAGTTTCAGTAGCTTCTGTAAAACTTCTAAAATATTTCATGTGATTATCATCCTCAGTCATTGTCAACAAAGATATTTTTCATAAGAAATGAGGATACAGTAATTACCCTGTATACATGAAAATTTCACGGAATAATGTCCTCATTCCACAGATAAATATGAAAAGTAGCCTGCTTGCATGAAATATTTGAGCATATTTTAAAATGTAGCCATTACAAAAATATAAATATATTATATAAATATTATAACAATAAAAATACATGTAATGGTTACATGCTTTTAAAAAAAATTAATGACTGTATTGCTTTGATCAATTCAAAACCATATGTGCTGCTCTATCTAACTTATAGATTTTAAAGAAAAATATGGTAATGTATTTCTTGATTTGCTAGTAAAATTTTATAACGGATATACTAATCCTGTGTTATGGTAAGTGGTATGTCACATAAAAAGCACAGTGACAGCAGAATATTTTTACATAAATTACATGCATGTTCTTATTTCTTACTTGTTTATCAAAGGAAGAAATATATTCATTATACAAAAAGACTCATTCACAAGAAAAAGTGAAGCCTGCTCTAGATCCATGCCAATATAAATGATTTACAACCGATTACATCCATCAAGTTTAATATAAACCATAGTAATCTGAAAAGAGTAATCAGATGGAACAAGATTTGTTATCATACAAACCAAAGTTAACGTTTCTTTGATTGTTTCCATTAACTGCATAGCTATCCCAATGGTTAGTTTTATATATACATTTTGTAACTTAGTAGTAGAAAAGTTAAAAATTCACAACACACAGTACATTTAAGTAGAGAATTGTATTGACCAAAAGGTTATTCATCATTGCTCATTTTTGCAACGATTTTTTTCTTTTTTAAAAACACAGTTGACCTTATATCAATTAGAAATAACATTTCATGTATTTAAATTATCATTAGCCTATCAGTATGACCCCTCTGCAATCTAAATGCATTTAAAAATAAATTTTAAAAATATACGTTTTTTTAAACACCACTAGCACTTCTAAGATTACAGAAGAGTACATAATGCAACAACTTCCTTGAGATCAAATCTTATCTTTCTTCCTACAAAATCAAAAGCCCCAATGCCAATGAACAGAGTCGTAGGAATGGCAAGGAAAAACTGCTGTGAAATAAAAAAGCCATCTCTGGTACCTTTCCAAAAGGGTAATACCCAATACTGATTTTGGTCATAAGCCTGGAATAGTGACATTTCATTTCCCTTTTATTTATCCAGTTATTGCATCATGTATAAACCAGAAAAAAAAATAAATATATATATATATATTTTATATACAACTAAACAACTCAAAATCAGAAGACACAAAGTTGGTTCATGAAATAATGTTTTCATTCTTTCTTGCAAAAACTCTTTTGAGATTCAACCACTTGAAGAAGAAGTCATGTATCTATATGTATATATAGTGCCATAAGATATTTTTTCATCTCTTCTTAAAGTGGGTATAACATGTTATGGAGAAATTAAAAAACATTTGAAATTGGCATGGGATGGGTAGTTTGAAAAAGACAGTTTTTCTGATTTACACGTTCACTGAACAAACTAGATGCATGGCAAACTGACATTTTTAATCTGGAAAATGTTATGGAAAAATAATGAGGCAACAGAAATAAACATGGATTTTTCATTGCTGAGTTTTTCATAATTGGCTGATTTATCTTAAGGGCAATTTTAAGACCAAAGCAGAGAGCTATTATATTATAATATAAAGATTCTCCCACTTGCAGACAATAGGGTTTTTCTTAGTAATATCTGAAGAGTTGACACTGACCCTGAAGCTCTCATTGTTAGTAGGATGCTGTTAGTAGTAGCAGTTGCAAACGTAAGTGTTTGCCAGTAATAACTCACAATTTGTGCATAGTTGAGTCTTCGAAACTGAGCAAATTTGCTCTCAAAATCTCGCCAGCGCTTGCTGAGCTGTATCAGGGTTGGCTCCACTGCTTTTGCAGCCCCATCCTTAGACAAGCGTTCAGCCTGCCTGTGCACCGCATTCAGATCTTCCTTCTTCTTCTCCAATTCTCCATCAATCTCCTAGTGAGCAAAACCAATACAGGGCCCAGGACAGTTAGCTAACTAAATCAATCAACTTAAAATTAGCAAAATACTTCTGTCAGAAATTCCACTTCCATTTTATTGTTACAGTTAAAATTTACAGCTGTTTCAAGTAATATTTTACATTTAAACAAAACAAAATAACTGAAATTGAAGAACCTTCTTGGAGATCAGCTGTAGAGATACTAACAGCTAGTATACACTGAAAATGAGTTGGCAAAGGCCAACGATTTCCACTTCCAGATTCTTGCTAGTACAGCATGATGGGCAATTGGAGAAATAATTTTTCAATAAGGGTCAGCATATTCAGGATAAAGAGTGTTTGGACAGCTTACAAATATATTTTTTGATATATTACTTTGATATATTACTTAACCCTTATTTTACTCTGTGGGAAACTCAACAGAGAATGAAGCAAAGAAAGACGATGCAAAATAAACTAGGAAAACCTTTGAAAGTATGTAAATATATTTATAGAGTTTGACAGTGACATATGGATATGTTCTGATGAAAATGAATGTGCTAACATGAGACAGAGGTCATCCATTTATCGGTAAGTCATTTGTTCATCTGGAACAAAGATACATAAAATCAATTAAAATTTTTACTAGAAAACATTTGATGCTTCTTAATACATTGCAAACTTTCAATATTATCAACAAAAGATTTGTTTAGTGTGTTTCAAATTATTTATGTAACATTCTGTATAACAAATACAAGATAGAGCACAACAAACAAATGTCAGTTTCAACACAGAAAATTAGGGTTTGTTTTACTCAAAATAAAGAAATGAACTGATAATTTTCTGTATCTATTTGAAAATTTGTTGCATTTGCTGCCTGTTAAATTGATAAACTATCACTCAGAAAGATCCACCATTGCCACCCAAAACAACATTACCTTTAGCTTCTGCTCATCTTTGTTGTCTGGTAGACTGGCTAACTTTTTCTCAATGTCATCCAGCCATGTCATTAGGTCATCAGCCTGCCTCTTGTACTGATACCATTGATGAGAAATCTCCAAAGCCTTTTTTCTTCTTTGAGATCTCAAGTCCTGTTCACAGTGCAGACATTATTAGAATATGAATTAAAGGTTTATAAAATATGAATTGGCATGTGTGCACACTGAAGGGAAAAAAGGCACACAAGGCCACTATTTGTTTTAATTAAATCTTGATATCTAAATATAGTATATAAGTATCTGAATGCAGCATATTTTCTTCAGTTTAACAGTATAAAAGTAATTGAATACAGTATATTTTCATTAGTTTAACAGATTATTTATTCCTTTAAAGGAGGTTACCTAACTCACGGTTGTTCACATGTTGAAGAAACGGCCGAGAAAGCCACCAATATTCAGAAAAGTTAAGACTCATATAAATGTCAATATTTTATATAAAACACTTCTGCTTAGAATACTCACTGGACAGATGGAAACACAACCCACTTAGTATGTAGCCATAAGTGGGCTTCCTGTGTTTTGTGGTCTCCTGTGAAATTCTAGCCTGCATGCAAATTCTGTAGCTATCCAAAAGAAAATCATTTCAATGCAGAAATGTATGCAAAGACAGGTTTCCTTTTTCTAAATTAAATACCATTTACATAACAATGCTTTGTGTTTGTGACTTAGCTTTATAGAAGTATTAAAACCTCTCTTTAACAGGAAGTTAAACAATGTTATTTTATTTCTTATAAATATTATTAAATATACTACATCTGTGTATGCTTTAACTCCTTAACTTCACTCATACAGAATTCAGAAAATCTTTTCACTACTATAATTTCTTATTTAGAAGTAAATTAAAAAATTACTGGTACATTTTATATAAAAAGATGAATTTACTTCAATGATTCTTGAATTTTATCTGGCAAGGTTGAATGCCTTAACTGAGTCACCTGAAGGAAAATCAATCACTCTATTCCATAAAAACAGCCAGTAAGGACCTGGTCAACAGTGTGGTTCTAGAAACACTTTTCTCGCTTCTTCTTCATAAAAAAATATTAATTACTTCCATTTCACTTGGAACAGTCAAAGACACACTGAATAGATTTCAAGGGTTTGGTTTTTGTTTTGTTTTGTTTTTTTTAATGTGGAGAAAATAATGGTATATTCCAGCTATTCTTTTACTGAATGCACACAGATCTGCAACTCTGTTAAAATGAGAATGAAGACCACAGGAAAGATGCTGCTTCAAAATAAGCGATAATAAAATTTAACCATGCTATGTTCCCCAAGCCAAAACCAACTTAAAATGAAACTTTCAAAAGAAAGAAAAATTCTGCTTGCCAGTAAGATGAAAAATTCTTCTACAGTAGCCGGAGCCTGCTGCTCCAGATAGGTGAACAAGGTGACTTTCCAACTCTAAGATTTTACTTTCCCTACTTTTATATTTTCCTGGAAATACAACACTCCAAATAGGTCTCACTGTGGATGTTTCTAGAAATAGTATCATACAGTTATACCTCCAGGAGTGTGGTGACACAGAATATTGATATCTGACTTTGGTTTTCAGGCTCCTAGATGATGGGTCTATTGGTACTACCACCTACCCTTTTTTAAAGAGGACAAAGCCACTTTTCCCACTGAAAGAGCATAGCTTGTAAATCCTTTACTAAAGCATAAAAGAACTTACTCATTGCCAGAAGTACGTTCTACAACTGAAAATGTAAGTTTGTGAGAACTGATTCTAACTAAGGTCTTGACTGCTGTTGCATTAAACATGTGTAATGTGTTATAAAATGAATTATTATTAAAGAAATCATTGCAGTCCAGTTGGCAGTCACATGGTTGTAACATTGAAGACAAAACAGTACTTGTTAAGATGGAGATTTAAAATGTCTTTTCCACGGCATCAAGTGAAGTATATAGTCAAATAGTTTTAAATTGATCTCCAAATAGTAATGAAGATTCATTTAACAGAACAATGTTCTAAAATTAAGAAAAAATGGTTTTAGTAACACGTGCTTATAATTGTAGCTCCTATACCTTGAGAGCATTATGTTTAGTCTGCAATAGCTGCTGTTTTATCTTTATCTCCTCCTGTTTTCTCTCATCTGTGACTCTCTTCTGAAGTGTCTCACCCCTTTGCAGCAGTTCTTTCACTGTGCTCTCATCATCTTCACTCTGATTAAAAAACAAACAAACAAACAAAAAACCCCACATGTAGTGGGCGCTTTAACTATTACTTAAGTACTAGGAGACACAGACACATAAAAACTACACTTCCTCTGCTAAGGTAATCATCTCACAACTACTTTCTGTTCCACACGGAACATGAAATAGCTTTTACTTGCTTTCTACAACACATGCGGACACTTGAGAACAAGTAGAACAGTACATGAAAACCAACAGATGTTTGATATTAGATTTTACACAGCATCCAGGATAGTAGGATGAAAGCTTTAAAGGCAAAAGCGTAAAATACATTTTACTATTAAAAAAAAAATAAATAGAAATATCTAAAATATTGTAAAGCGCTGTCAGTAGCCAACTGAAATTGCCAGTATGCTAGGAGACCATGTAATTCCTGACCATTTTGTGTATCATCACAATGCAACACAGCAATTTTGGCCAGAAAAATGATACCACCATATTTTTAATGTAGAAGTTTAATCTACGCCACAGCTTCCGGGAGTATATCTCTTGAACCACACTAAATATTTTTTGCAAAGAAAGGGAACAAAGTATGCTAAAGTAGTGGAAACTGCCCTGTCAAACCTGATTCACTTAGAATTTACCACTGCAGTACATACTGCCTTAAATTTTAATTTTCCTGCATTATAAAAAAAGAAAAAATAAGGTACTGTAAAGATTTCTTTCAGCATTGATATTAAAAAAGCTATCTTTGAGCTCCTTTAAAAAAAAAAAAA